>JACXGK010002229.1:0-57207 GCA_016801125.1 Novumbra hubbsi | reverse complement strand
GTCTACCGCACACCCAAAGTCTACCACACACCCAACGTCTACCGCACACCCAAAGTCTACCGCACACCCAACGTCTACCGCACACCCAAAGTCTACCACACACCCAACGTCTACCGCACACCCAAAGTCTACCGCACACCCAACGTCTACCTCACACCCAACGTCTACCGCACACCCAAAGTCTACCTCACACCCAAAGTCCACCACACACCCAACATCTACAGCACACCCAAACGGAATTAGTCTGAAAGGTGATGGACGCCAAAGGCAAAACTAAGACATAGGATAACGATTCCAAAAACATCCAGTCAGGCGCACCTTAATTTAATGGTTATAAATCACCAATAACTTTCTTTCCTTTACAGCGTTTAAAGACCAAAGTATGGCTGTTGCTGTTGGAAGATTGAGGAGATGGGGGAAATAATGCCAAGTGACGTGTCCACCTAAAACAGGTAAGAACACGAAACTTCCCTGTACTTCCTCTTCCTGGGGATTGGTCCTGTTCTGTCCCCGATGTGACTATGACATTCCTCCTGTTCCTGCTCAAACCCTGAGGGACACACAAGTCCTGTTCCCCTGTTTACCTCCAGTACAAACCCCAGCCAACAGAAGCTAGGCTTCTCACCGGAAGAAATTGCTTTTTTGTTGGGGTGACATTTTTGTTGCTTTGCCACTTTTGTTTGCAAACATTCACAGGGATTCCCTTCAAAATGGCACTTCTGAGATTAAACTGCTTTGTTGCAGCCAGGAGTTTTTATCCTGGCCCGGTGAACTAACAGTGATCTAGGGTCTTGCATAGGGTGGGGCATATAGGCTAAGCACCAGCCTGGGTTGAGGGGATGGATGTCAGAACAACATTGTCTTGTCAAGCTCTAGCCAATCCTGTGATATGTCAGGGCACCTGCAAGCTCTGCTGGACCTAACCTGAGACGGTGTGTGCAATCACACACTACCACACAATCTGTTGATGTTTTAGCAATTTATTTCAGTAATTCATTTCAGTAATTCCTTTCTATTATTCACGAGAGCTTTTCCTTTGGGTATCCTCTCAACAACTGTTTTAGATAAAAAATAGATTTCGCATATCTACATTGTGAATATTCTTTATTATTATTATTAAAATATGTTATTTTTATGTCATTTTTATGAGCTTTTAGTAGATAGAACAACTGATCCAACAGACAATAATCAGATGAATTAAAATGCGTTTAGCTAATCAAGAATGGCTTTACTTTTAATTGACCCAGAAACAACTATTGCCTCCTTTCAAAACAATGAAAACAAAAATATAGTCTATATTTAGTTATTTTTTAAGAAATATGGAGATATCAATATTTGATCTTCTTTCAAACAATATCTATAGATAAAGGTGATGTAATTGAACCAAAAACAATGACATTTGAACCATGATTTACATGATATTTACAAAGATGCTATTTCCTACTGAAGAAATGTTTAAGACACCATATGCACTTATAGATGGTATTGGCCCCTTTGGCTAAAATAACCTCAGTAAGACGTTTCCTATAACTGTCTATGCGTCTCTGACATCGACTGGGAGAAAGTTTTTCCCACTCCTCCATGCAGAATTTGTTCAGCTGTGTGATGTTTGAGGGGTTTATTGCATTTCAAATCACCCCACAGCATCTCAATAGTATTAAGACCTGGGCTTTTCCAGAACTCTCCAGAACTATTACAAAAGCATGCCAGCTATTAGCCGACCTGCACAGTACAAAGTTAGACTGTCTGGGGGACATTTTATGTACTGCAGAGAAGCCTTAGAGTAACCTTTCGTTTGGTCTGCTGAGCGGGCCCCCTAGGGCTTCTCTTAGGGCCCCCTAACGGACGCTGAATTCCAGGGCACCCCACCTCTCCGGTCACCTCCGAGCTCCTGGAAGGAAACACGGCAAGGAGACTGGTCATCCATATAACCTGTCTTCATGTGCTCCCCACTGCCATTCTGGTGCCGACACGCTGGCGCATGCCGCTGAACACACATCTCCTTTGACCGGGGATCAGTCTGCCCCGGTGTGGGTGTTTGCTGAACCTGTCCCAGGGAGATGAATACACCTCTCACAGGAAGGCTTGGTGGTGTCAAAATGTTCCTGGTTAGTGAGTCAGTCAGCGGACTGGACGGGAAAGGGGTACCTGGGTCATGAGTCACGTGTCAGTTGCATGCCTGGCGAAGTCTGAATAACCTGGAACTAAGGGGGTGGAACGGTACAAGTCACAGCATCTGAAGAACTGGCTGCAACTTTGGCAATAGCTGCTAGCTTACTACTACCGAGTTGTGTGGTTATCCCACCGAGGTTTATCAGGATGAATGCAAGTCAGTCTGGACAAGAGAGTCTGCTAAATGATTTTGAAGTGTCAACCTCGGTCCCTTGGTAAATCCTATCGTCCATCTTCACCTCCTCCATCCTCACTTCTTCCATCCTCACCTCCTCCATCCCTATCTGTTTTGGGTCTCTTCTGCCCTTATCTGTCCCACAAACACTGAACTACTATCATCACACAAAGCCACCTTCAAACGGTAAACTGTACAGCTACACCATACCACGCTCCAACTCTGTCCACCCCCCCCTGCATCCACACTGTTGACGCCACAGAAAACCACACAGCACGTCGGCAGGTCAGCAGCTAAATGGGTCCCACAAAGTCTGTCAACGAGGCACGAGAGCAAAATCCCACACCGACCGCTTGCTAATCAGAGGGGAGTTGAGAAGGGAAGGAGCGTGGTGGTGCAGTGGAGAGGGAGTGAGGTAGAGAGGGAGTGAGGAGGTGAGGTAGAGAGGGAGTGAGGAGATGAGGGAGTGAGGTGTTGAGGGAGTGATGAGGTGAGGTAGCGAGGCCAGCGATCACCCTGTGGCCAATGGTAAATTAACTTCTCAGTGTTGATGAAATGAATTAATTTCTATGTGGGGTAAAAAGTCCTGAAATGCTGAAGTTTATACAGAGCCTTTCTTAAACTTGAAATGCACTACAGGTTTTGCATTTAATTGAATCCGTGGCTATGTCTGTAGCCCAAAATAAATAAAACGTGTGTTCGCTAGACATATAGTGGTTCTATGTTTGTACTGTAGCTGACATGAGTCTGTATACAAGTTCATAAGCTAATGTAAATGGAGCTTGACGTATATGAATTCCAACAGAAAAACGTGTGACGCGGTCGCTCAGCCACGGCGGAAAGTGTCAGCGAACAACCGGCTTCGCACTATAGTTCATTATCACATCACTCTCGTCTTCACAAGCAGTAAATCGGGACCTCCCGGTGAGCTCAGGATCCGTGTGAAAGGCTAAATGGTCAGAAGGGTCCTGGTTAGCAGAACCGCAGTTATGTGTACATGGTGTACAGTTCTGCATGCATTCAGTAACCAAGGACGGTTCTTCTCCACTCGTCGTGGAAACAAACCGAACAAGCTGTGTACCGGTGGGCCGTGTTCATCTGTACTGTGCTGCGTTGTCCAAACAGTTTATAGTGATGAGGTCAAGGCACTTCAGTGGACCCTAAGTTTCCAAAGTGCTTTTTCTCCGAAATGTTGCCTTCCTGCTTGTGTCGTCAGAGTACACCGGACGCCTACACACCGAAGGCCTACCAAAACAAGCACTAAAGACCTGTGCTCCGTTCTGGTGTTATAGGTGGACACTATGACAATATGTGGGTTGTGTCTTTAGTGGAATGGATTCGTGGATTCCAACGAAAATAATGGCAATCTAAGAAGTGAATATGAACCAAAGGTCTGACACAAATTGCTAATGGAAAAAAAAGAAACAGCCAGCGTTGCAGACGCCCAAGGCCTTGCCGACGATGCCTCCCTGCCCCTCAGGCGATGCTAGCCGATTAACATCTACCCAGCCACTCGTCAGCTTCAGACATATTTAAGACTCACAACGTCAATTTAGTACTAGGAAAGGGCACCACAGACCGCTGAGTCACCGGGGAGGCCCAGGAATGGCAATATTGAAGCATTTCGTGAAATGTATTACATATTCAAACTGCAGGGTATGGTGTGTAATTAAAAGCTCTGTAGCCATAACTACAGTAAATCTCTTGAGCGCCTATTGTTACCCGAAAGGGTTAACAATAGGTGTATGTTTTCTGCTGCTCATTTTTTCTTCATTGCTAGGAGTGGCTCCTCACCATTCACCCCACTACATCACTTCAGATGCTTGCTTGTTTGAACTTGAGTAGACTGGCTATTCACAGGCTTGGCAGGCCATTTCAATGTAGATACCTGGGTGGTATTTGATTGAAATGTAGAAAATTACTTTTATCGACACCTTCAGCCCGTAACGTAACAACATATTGTAATTAAACACATCTCAGAAAATACCAAGAAATAGTGGCATTAAAGCGAAATATGTGTACAAAATATGTGAACTTCCTTTTTAAGGGGCTTGGTTGGTTGCATGGAGAGGCTCTGATCTTGGTCGCTAAGGCCATGATTGGATAATTGGTGCGTGCTGTACGTGAGTGTTCCTACACCGCACAATGCTGGCTGAGATACAGATGCCATGTCTTAATTTAACAGTCTGGTCATTTCAGGAAACATAATCTTTAAGAAGACTCTGGGATTGGTGGAAGCTATTTGGGAGCTTTGTGAAAGTGTCTTAAATTACAGTATGGCATCGGTGAAGCCTAAGCATTAGCAAGGGGAACTAATATGAAGTTAGCCTTCAGGTCCTGGGCATTGTTCGGGTAATAGCGGTATCACCTACACAATGAATAAAAGTAACGTGAAATAGGAAGAAGTGCGACGGGAATAATAAAAAAAGAAACGTGCACACTGACCCGCGTGGACTATGTTAAACACATCAGGGACACTGCACTCAGGCTGCAATATGCTTCGGTTTATAAGATGAACTTGAAATGTGTTTTGCAATATCAGAGATCTTTCGAACAATGCGTGGGAGATGAGAATCAACATTAAGTTTCCTCAGGTGTATGTTTTTTACCGCCTTAAAAGGCTCTGTTGGCCAAGAAGAAAGGCACAGAGGTCACTATTAAAGTATCTCACTGTAAATATTATGAGTGTGACGAGGCTAACATTAAACACCGCGCTAATGCTTCGGTGCGTTATAACATTTGGTTAAATGAAAAAGAGAGTGTGCAGCTGAATCATCAAAGTGGCCGACCCTGAATCCCCCGTACGATCCAGATGTCTCGCGTTGTGTGTATTGCTTGTCATGGAGTGTTTTTACGATGCCTTCTCCAGAGTGAAGTTTGTTAGGGTTTGTTTAGTAAACACTGTATATATTTTTTAAAATATATATATATATATATATATAAAACTCTGCCAACATAGAAGTCCGGCGGAATATTCCCAGACCAGAATTTTAAATGCAGAGTCACAATGCATTTACATTATGTTCACGTTCCTACATATGAACAGCGCTAGGGTCCGAGTCCCAGGGTCCGCTTGAAGTTCAATAGTCGCTTGTTTCAGTGCTTCATTGAGTGCATCCAAAACACAACAGCAATTTTGTAACAGTTATACAAGTGATAATTTGAATGCAGTAACTGCTTAGAAGCTGTTCTACACCGTGGCTGTACATTATAAAATACTGCCTGTATTCTGAGCTCGAACTGTAGTCTTTTATCGTAAGGGTTGAAGTATTTTGATACAGTATAATGTTGACTGTAGTATCTGAATCATAGCCCAAATACCACAAACACAATTACAATCTTTCTATCCGGATGATTACCAAAATAGCAGGTTACCTACTTCATTTTTGCTCAATTGACGTCAATTTCTTGACGTGATTTGGTTTTCCCTCAAATGGAAAACATCTGAGTCAATGGTTCCCATCATTTCAGAAATATGGTAAACAGGAAATGAACAGTCATGCCAGAGTTCACAGCTTCCATAGCATTCAAAGTCAGTAATGTTTTATTAGTATTTCTGTTTATTACTTAGCTAGAAATGTGACCCCCTCATTGCGTCATAAAATGTCTCATGCTGCACAACTCCCAAACCATTCAGAAACTTGCCATCATGATAGAACCAATGGCTATATTTAGAGAAAATACAATTCTGTAAGAAAACACTATTTCTGATAATATTTCTGAGTGCTAAAATTAAGAGATTGATTGTGTAATACAGTGCACCCGGAAAGTTTTCCCAGTGTGTCATGTTTTCCATATTTTGTTATGTTACAGCATTATACCAAAATGGATTCAATTCATTTTCTTTCCTCAACATACACACAATACCCCATATGACAAAGTGATTTTTAAAATATATATTTTTAATAGATTTCCAACAATTGCGAATGAAAATATAAACATGTACATAAGAATTCACAGCCTTTGCTCAATACATTGTTGAAGCACCTTTAGCAGCAATTACAGCCTTAAGTGCATGCCCAAACGTTGTCGTGAATACATACAGGCATGTGGGGACCATAGACTTTACTGAGTCACATTATGAGTTGGCGTGATAAATTAACGCAAGTTTTAACAGCCTGTGATGTTACTTTTTCGGTGTGAGTTTGAATTCAGTCCTCAATCAGTTGGTCATTTTGTTATGTAAATTTGTTCTCAATTAATCACACAATTGTTTGGTGAAGATTTTGGTTTTTAATATATTTTGAGACCCGATGTGTGATTTTAAATGTACGTGGTGTCCCTTTATTTCTTTTGAGCAGTGACAACATATCAACATGTTTGCATGGTTTTCTAATAATCATATAGCCTTTTAAAATGATTTGAACACAGGGCTGATGGTTGCTGATAATGGGCCTCAGTACTCCTTTGTAGATATTCCATTGAAATAGTGAATTTGTAAGCTTTTAGTCTTATTTTTCTTTGTCTATTGCATTATTTAGTACAATTAAGTTGCATTGGTTTTACTACTTGTTTTCTTGAAATACTTATTTTATTCATGCTATATCTTGATTTGATAATTATTATTTATTTCTATATGAGGAGGGGGTGTAGACGTTATTGGACAGAGCTATTTCATCTGCCCGAATATTTCTCAACAGCCCTTATTTTCCCCTAATGAACTGACTCAGTAAACGTTAAGCAACAAACGAAAATAGGAACATAAAAGCTGGGTTTGCTTTTGGACGGAGGACACATCCTGTTGTAAGTCACCAATCCGCCCTCCACATTGTTCACCAGCCCACTCTGACAATATGCAGGTGGTGGCCTGCAATCTGATATAAACACTGATATTTACGTTACAAGACCCAGTGTGTTTTCTGGGAGAGGTCACCCGTAAAGGGGGTGTGGGGGTGGGGTGTTGCAGGTTGGGAGGGGCGTCGGCATCACTGTTATCATCTGAAACAACATCACTCATGGTCACGCACAATGCTTGATCCTAGCAACACCTAACGCGTGTTTCTCCTAGGTCATATTACTGTAGTTGCACAAAGGGAAACAGTACAGTATTTGTACTTCACAGTACACTTTACATTTTTCTCCATCACACATCTAGGGATTTCGGGATCCACCAAATTAGCCAACCCACGTTTTGGCAGTACAAAACTTGTCTTTTTCCACAGGCTAGGTTCTTTCTGTGGCAGTTGCAATGCATTATGTATCTAATTTGCTTTTTAAAAGGTCATCGGGATCTGGTGGTTTGGTACAGGGAAAACATATTTACATGTCATTTTTACCATACTGGGGGGTAAACCCGGGAACTTCCTGGGGCTTGTGATACGATAAATTACTAAAATGAACGTGAATGCATTTGCACGATAGTGGTGGACAAACTGTTCTAAACATTCATCGAGCAATAACCTGGTTTCCATACATACAGGGATGTAAACTGAAACTATGTAACTACATGTTAAAAATAGTATTTTACTTCAGTTGTCACTGTTTACTTACAAAGATACAAAGGTCCACTTAAGGTAAAGCGTTATATAAAACTCTACTTTTGCACTATTTGTCTAGATTGTCACTACTAACATTTGTTTTGAGCAAAGATGTCGCTGTTATTTACAAAAAGCTCTCACGTGTTGCTTATGAGTTCTCATGTGAACGCACTTGTACTCTATTCTAAACGAATGCGAGCATGTTAAATGGCTACCCTGTATCTGGGTTGAATAACAAACATGTCATATTATTCGAGTGGTGTTATTGGGCTTGTAGGTGTCATGGTTGCCAGTATGGTTAATCCACTATTCAATCACATATTTGAGGCTGGATTTGCCGGCTGAACCAAAAGAGGGCAAGGAAACTCCGGTTTGTATTTAGGTTGATCAGATGAACAAAGCGGTGAAGGGCTTCTGTAGTGCCTTGCCCTACAACATGTGGTCTGCCGGACGATGGGCACTGCAGAGCTGCAGCCAAGAAGCTCTGTCCACAAACAGCTGGAACGCTTACAAATGTACAAATTGTGTATGAACTGTAGAGCACGGACAAATCGATGATGTGATCTTTGGCTACATAGAAATCAGACCGGACAAGTTAAGATCCGTCTGATGTTTAGCACATGGCACCTGGTTAGCTTGCGGCTCACCACTGTCTGCCTCCTCTCATTACAGGATGAAAGGCAGATTTGTTTTAGATGGTCCTTATGGAAGAAAAGCTATTCTGAGAATGAAATGTGGTTTGGCTAAAATCACCTAAGACCAATACCTTAGCAATAAATGTAGCCACCCATGATTAAGAATTTGGTTTAGAAAACGTTTTGACTGGAACAGACTTTGTTCTTAACGGCCTGCAATATCTACTGCTAGAGTGATAAGGCAATCAGCACGACTGTTGCACATCTGAAGTGTATATTGTCTTCCAAACGGAATGTAATGCAAAAAAGAAAAAAGGGCAATAAATTAGAGGCGGCCAAGATTTACATTCACTTCCTGGAATGTGAAAGGTCTGAATGTGGCAAATAATATAGGTGAGTTTATAAATTTTTTATAAGAAACCTAGCTGTAAAAAGTATGTCCTAGCTCTATCATTTCCTTCAAAGACAGGGTTACTCAAATTGTATTTAGGACGGTCACACAAAATTCCTACAGATGCCATATCGTAATCTGAGCAGGTTTGCTCCACCTGTAAAATAATCCTGCCACAATCATTTGGATTAATTATTGGGATTATAATGAATGTATTCTTGGAGTCTTAATTATTTCTTATAATAGCGCACTTATTATGAAGTGGAAATTAAAGTGGAGGCCAAACATCAATGTACTCTCCCTCAATATAAATTATAAATATACAAATGTTTCCATGGGCCTTTTGGAAATACATGTTCAATTAAGGATTTCTACGCACCTCACTAGATGTGCATTTCAAGAAAAAAGACTACTACTTCAGTATTGTTTCTGCTCACTAACAAAAATGGAGTTAGCAGTGCTAAATATTGGTGCCAACACTACTATCCTTTACAAAACCAGTTTGAGCGATACACATGTATGGCTGTAATAGTGTTCTTTTTTCACATTGACATGTCTTTATAGACCTCAAAGACAAAATGGTTGCATAGCGAATTCTGGGGATGCATTGAAGTCTTTATTTTGGTGTATCCAGCGACTGCAGTACAGGACTTGCGCAACTAAAAAGCCAAATAAATCTATGAAATTTTACTTTAACCAAAACAATTTTCTGAATGACGCTTCAACACTAAAAGTGATAATTTGTCGTACATGCTACAAAATATATCCCTTTAGGTAAAATGTACAAATTTAAAATTGTACAACAGGATGATCATGTATTCAGTTACAATGGAACATAATTACTGTGGTTCTAGGTATATACAGTGGGGAGAACAAGTAGATTTTCTGGATTTTTATTTTAGATTCCGTCTCTCACAGTTGAAGTGTACCTATGATAAAAATGACGGACCTCTACATGCTTTGTAAGTAGGAAAACCTGCTAAGTCGGCAGTGTATCAAATACTTGTTCTCCCCACTGTACCACAGCCACATTAGTTTCTTCTACAGATTGTGAAACCACTAGCAATGAATACACATTGCACATTTAGAAACCTTTTTACAGATAACATTGTCATTGCTTCTTTGGGGAAGTCCTAAAAGGGATATGTTATTGTACATCTATTTGTGGATTGCACTAAAAATATGACTCCATTATCTGTAATGACAAGCCTGAAGAAGGGCATTGGTCAGATAGGGGGCTTTAGCATGGGCCTCGTAAAGTCAGTGGGTGAAACTAAAGATTATAGGTATTCAGATATTTTCTTTTTCAAAGTTTCTTGGGTTAAAAATAGTTCAATGCAATATGGATAAACGCAATCATTAATGACAGACTTACACACAAAATACCACCCTTTCACTTCACCCTACCAACAGTCTCTATCAGATCTGTAAAAGTAAAGTAAAAGCAACAAAATACAACACCACTATCTTGTACTGTGTACAGACTTAATTTGTGAACACTCCAAATATTTCAAGTTTTAATTATGTACAAGCAAACATTTTGGAACAAGCCTTTGGTAGAATACCATATGCAATATCCACAAACAGTATATTACATTATTTTAATATCTTCCAGCTGTAAATCTCTTCGAGGATGGCAAGCTGACATTCTTCCACGTGTTCGTTAGGTCAAGGTGTTCAGACACCAGCATAGGTCATGGATGAGGAGGAGATAAGGATGACTCACACCTCGTCCACTTGCCAAAACAGTTCACAGCGCCACGATTCATTATTAAGTAATCAAATGCAACCGTCAGATCCGTTCAACTTAAAACCACTGACCCCTGACTTCCCTGTAAACACCGCGACCGAAGCATTAGCCGATGTCATCCCCTTGTCATCCCAAATGGCACCCTGTCCCCGCGGGTGAACTACTGTCGACTAGCAGCCCCATAGAACGACGGTTGAAAGTGGTGCACTATCTAGAGAACAGGGTTCCATCTGGAAAGCATCCCAATCCTCTCCCCTATCACACCGGCTCAGTATTAACAGCCATGGTGCAGACCGCAGCAAACAGCACCCCCTGCTGTAAGACAGCACCATCACCGCCACAGGAAGACCTTACTTCCATGTAATCCAGTCAAGGAGTTTTAAAAGTTGCCCTTTGATGTGGAAGAGTGCCGGTTTGCTATCATATCATATATCATATGAGCGGCGGTGCCCAGTACACAGCTATTGGAAGTTGTTTATCAGCTTGAGGTTATGTTCAAGATACGAGATGAAGCTATACTTTATTGCAGGTAAATTTGTTAAAAGATAAAGAATATTTTTTTATATTTCCATTGCTGGCATGTGTAGATTCAGTACATTGCCCAGTCCCTCCTACAATGTTATTTTCATTACAACCCACTGAAACAGGAAGTAATGGACAACCACTTTCCTAAGGTCTACAGTTCCTAAGGTCTAATGCAAATATATACAATGAGGAAGATTTGGTTCACAAGAATTTCTAGGAATGCGAATAGAGGATCTCTTTTAGAGAAAAATCGTAAATAGTTTTGATTAATTGCAAAGTTTACATTTCTCTCATCTTCTGAGCGGTAAGATGTAACTGATGAACAACAATGACACTTCTTAAAACCTTTTTGCCTTGCCAAGGGGTTAATTCATTCTGGGGGGCATAGTACAATACTCAATAACACACGTCCCAAGAGGGTACCGCCAATTATTACGTAGTGGCATAGTACTACAGCAGTGGTATCAAAACCTAAAACACTGCATTTGTTACAAAATGTCCATTTATCTTCCATCTCCACAGGAACCCTGACTGCCGAGTGGTCATACCAAGAACACTACAGCTGTACTGAGGTCAGTCATATTTCAGCCGAGCATGCAAACGCAATTCATATAATCAGACCTTTCAATCATGGGACAAAGACTCCCAGATTCTTGAGTTGTATATTTAGCTGGGGGGGGCAACATCCTTGGAGCAGTTAGCTAACTTTCCTGGTCATGGACCGAAAGATTGGGCTCAGAACCAGGTTTTTACTGGCCCTACGGTATTGACCAGCAGGCCCACCTCGTCGCCCCCGAAAGTCCATCCATCTGAGTTTCTTTCTGTGGTACGCCAGTGAGAAACACACACACAAACAGCTGCAGTGACTTCTATTTAATGGTCACTGTGAAAACCCCCCAATGGCTTCTCTTGACGTGAAGCGTTGCCTCTCCTACGCACCAGAACCTTTCGACAGCTGCAATGCTTAGGAGGGACAAGTTTTGTTGATAAAAGGCTTCTCTTCTACTTTTCTGGGGGCAGACATGCCACTTTACCCCCCCCCCCTCCTTCTTAGACTGCCCCTTAGAGCTGGGGAGGGTTTGGGGTGCTCATCCTGCCTTGGGGTTTTCTTGAGAATATTGTGGCAGCGTGGTGGGGTGGGGGGGGCATCTCCCACGACTCTTCGTCACATGTACCACACACACACACACACTGACTGAGTGAGGGGGCCAGCCCAAGTTAGTGAGGAACCATTTTCAGAGAGTCCAGGAACAGCTGAGGGTCTCTAGAAGATGTTTGGTTTAAACAAGTCCCCCAACTGGCATAAACAAAGGCTAAGATGAAGCGAGGTTTGTTGCATACATATTGTTGCCATTTTCCGTTGCACTTCTAGTCCATCGGTGTGGATATGTACATCTTTTAAACATCTCACTGATTTCGCAGGCACCACTTATCCCGAACAGTTATTGCGTTTTCTTGTCAGATCGCAAGACGGGACAACCGCACAGCTCAGTAATAGGAAGTACACTTCACCCCAATGAAGCAGCATCAAATTTATTGCCAAACGGAAAAAGGCAAAACACAAAGTGCACGCCAGGACAGAGTAGAGCTCCGACTGGGAGCTGTCCTCCCGTAGGGGTGGGAAGGCCAAGATCTCAGAGGTACTACAACAAAGCGCTTGGGTAGGGACGCAGGGTTGGATCTCTGCCGGAAGCTAGGGAGTGTCCCTTCCCCTTGCTGCTTCGTGGGCATTAGATTCATTGCAATATCACCGCACTAGTGGTTGGTTTTGAAAGAATCGCATTGTCTAATTCTAAATCTTTCCTTTCGGGGAAAACTGGCCACATGCCATATGTGTGATATAAAACAGCTTGTATGAAAACTCTGTATGGTAACTTGCTACCGTGCTTTTACACGTACTGATCATTTTGGCTACACAGGAGACGGTCTTCTCACTCTACTGTACCTCAGTAAAAAAATACTTTTCAAATAGCAAAAAGACAAATTAAAGAGCCACTGACCTAATAAACTTGCTTTACCTCCATGAAATGGCTTATCTAGGTAAATGCTACTGTTAGAAACAGAACAGACGGAAAATGACATCATCTGGGAAGAGACGGCTTGTCTGACATTTCCTTTTCATGTCAACTGTTTCCCAGTGGAAGGCTTTCCCAATGGAACCCTATTGCCAATATAGCACACTACTTTGAGCAAAACCCTGTGGGCCACACTCAAAATGAGTGTGGCGGTATATAGGAGGTAGGTTGTTATTTGGGATGTACGTTGGGTGATTGTAACTGTGTGTACTTTGTTCAATCTATTCCACCGAGTGTTGAACCACCTTGTTTGTGGGTAAAAATAGCCTCTAGGAATCTATATGTAGAATGATAAACCAAAATAAACCAAAAATACATTCTAAATCATGACTAGGCCCTAGCTAGTTCAATCTCATCCTGATGTGAAAGTTAAATATATAAATGTTTTGCGGGGTATAACACGATTGTTTAGTGTGAACAATATATTTTCATTGTATATACACACAATGACAAAAAGATTTAAAGACATAAAAGACAAAAACAAATAACACTGTTGTAAATACAGTGGATTATAAAGATGTGGTTTCAAGTTAATTGACAATATGACCTAAGTGGCCAAGTGTGATCAAGGGTTTAAAAAACCTCTCAATCAATCTTAACACTATGTTGTGGCCCGCAGAATCCCTTAAATAATATGACCACCTAAATCCTTGGCCCTTGTTTGATGACTCAAATTCTGAAACTCAAACAGTGCGTGTCATGACAAATTTTGGCTTTTCTATGACTGCGTCAATGAGTGCTCAGAGTTTAGTGTTTCGGATCTGTTATTTCATGCCTATTGGAAGTTTACAGGACAAAAGCCAATGGAAATACCGTATATGGGCATGTTTTTGAAAGATGAAGAAATTGTCAGTACCATATCGGTCCTGTCTTGCATTCTTGCACAGGTTTTTATCTGTGCTACAAATCCAGGACCTTAAGAAGTGCATTTCCCAACTCTACCCAGGTGAAAGAAAACCCGCACTCAGTTTGACCAATTTTATACGGATAGGGATCTCAAAAGTCCGACCGACAGACAATGTGCCTCAGATACAGGACCCTGTCATCACAACGTACACAGGTATGTCTACTTGATATTACCACTGTTTCGGTGTCTTACACAGAGGAGCTGATTCTCATGGGAGATTCTCTCTCTCTCGCCCTCTCACGGACGTCATTCTATTTCTCAATCTATCATTCTACCCATTCTTCTGTCCCCTCTGGAGGTCACCTGGTCTCTCTCCCCCCGGTCACCTCTCATTCTGTCCCCTCTGGAGGTCACCTGGTCTCTCTCCCCCCGGTCACCTCTCATTCTGTCCCCTCTGGAGGTCACCTGGTCTCTCTCCCCCCGGTCACCTCTCATTCTGTCCCCTCTGGAGGTCACCTGGTCTCTCTCCCCCCGGTCACCTCTCATTCTGTCCCCGTGTCCGTCGTCCGTGGCTGGGGGGAGGTGACTGAGACACAGATGGTTTTCTCCTGTCCTCCTCCTCAGCTGATTAAGCCAGCCACCGCATTTCTAGGGGGGTCCAGCAGGTCCGGTAGGGAAACAGCTGCCCTCTCCACCCCTGCAGTTCAGCCGAGGCGGACCCCGTCCCGGTGACCTCTGGCTCACACGCGCGTCCCAAACGCCTCCCTGTCCCCTACACACCGCACTACCGTTGACCGCGGGCTCCGGTGAACGGGCCGGCGCTTGGGACGCGGCCCGAACTGTTCCATGAGTTATATCCGTGTGTCCTCAGCCACAGATAGAGGGTATCTGTCGCACTTGGGTTGACGAGGCCCAGTTGACACCCACGCAACGCTGGCTCCAAGCAGAGAGGAGGCTACAAGGGCTGGTCTGAGTTCATTTACAAAGTAAGACGGCCGGAATCCGTTGCCATTCACAGGAGGCGTAAGTGCAGAGCGAATAAGGTGACCCGTGGCGCGCGGTAGAGATGAGAGCCTGGCACTGCTCACGTGGCCATTGGGTTGTCTCGGATTAGTGGTCAACACCGCCACCTAGAGGGCGACACGTTTATTCCACTGCTCATTCTGGAGAAGACCGGGGAACATGTGTGCATGCCAAAGAATCTGTTTATAGACCGTTTCCCGTGGTGAATGTGGTAGAAAGACAGTGTGTGTGTGTGTGTGTGTGTGTGTGTGTACATGCGTGTATATATGTGGGGACTGGACATCGCTGCAAAAATGAAAAAGACGCACCTGCTTCAGTCTGCCTAAAAAACTGACATTTGTGTTGAAATTCACCTTTCAGCAGAACAGTAAAATCCATTGATGATCTCTGGTATTAGTAGAAAAGTGCATTTCAGATGGATCATCCAACTAACCTGAGCAATTCCAATGGAATCTGCAAATGGAATGTTAGAATGGGCCAGATTCACTCCAACATTGTGTTGGAGCTGGTACATACTTACCCCAAAACACAATGTTATTGTCTCCACCAAACATCAACTTCTGGGTGTTGAATACAAAATATATCCCAGCATAAAACCAAAGTTACTTTACAATACAGAACACGATGATAGCGTGTAATTGGTTAGATTGCATTACAGTCCAATCTTTGGCGGACGTTTTGATTTAAACAGTAAATACGCAGTGGATGGTGAAAAATATATGTTGGCAGAGGAACACAGCGAAGGTTAAAATATCACATGAGAAATGGCTTGTGAGTAATGGACAAAAAAGGTGAAAATGCATTATGCAACAAATAACCTTTGTGGCAACCTAATCAACAAAGTACTATCTTATCCTATCCCATTATGTGTTTGCGAGTGTGACAATGTTTTCCTGTGTGTACAAACTCCTCACTGAGTATTTGACTCCGATCGACAAGCTCTTTGGGAAAGAATAAATTGAAGTAGAGTGGTCCGACACCCGCTACCCATGCAGTGTGTGTGTGTGTGTTTCAGCCGTGAGTGGACTTGAAGTGGGGAATACCCTGCCAGGGAAATGCCCCTGTGGACAATGGCTGCCTCTGTACAGAGGGAATGGATAGGACTTAACCAGCTGCCCCTGTCAATCTAACTCAAGCAGCCTCCGTCCCCTCTCCGCTCCGTTCTTCCTGTCCTCACTCCTCCTCCTTTTCCCTCTGGTTTGGACAGCGCCTCAAGGTGAGGCCCCACAACCTCCCTTCCCGCCGTTCCACCGTCCGTCACCGAGACAGACGCTCCGAGCGGTGCCGTCAACAGTGATTCACAAACCATGGGTTGCCCAGCCTTGTAATAAAACGTGCGCACGTGTTCGTTCCGGGGCCGACTCAAAAGGCCACACACACACCACACGTGTTCTTCCACATTCTGAAAAGGAACATGGAGACTAAAACGTTTTCCTCTCCTTAACATGGCCTCACACTCCTGTGTCAGACCAAAATCCAAATCTCTACCCGCTACTCAGCAGGGCCCTGTGGGCAGATGGTGGAGTGAGAAGAAAGGTTCTAGTAAGGTGTATTTCTGGTAAACCCCCATGTTATCCACGGTGCCATTGGAGAGGGACGTTCATTAGATGCCAGCGGTTGCTGCGGTATGCCTGCACCCCCCCAGTCGCCCCCCCCCCCACCTAACTTCTTCGGAGTCAGTAAACCGTTAATGTGAGCACAATTTCTGTGTCTGCGTTAACCCTTGAAGTGCCTTGGCCTAGTCGAGCTAGTCACCTCTTGGTGATAAAGACCAGGGGTGTCCGTGTCCCCCGCCAGTGATGCCCCGCGACACGTGTGCATGCAGTTGGGGATTAAGTGCCAACAATGGCTCCAGTTCTCACCACAGGGTGCAGAACACACACACACACACACACACTGATACCGATCCCCACAAACCCAGTGGTAGAAAAACAAGACACACCTTCCATTCAGAAAAGAGGATGTTTAGTATTACCGCGTGATTGATTGGGCCAGTTTGGTCCTTCGTGCTGGAGATTCAGGTTTCACTGTGCCAGCCCTTTGACTTGTAATACATTGGCACATCGGGTGTTTGGGGGGCGGGAGAAGCGGGAGAAAGGCCCTCGTTGTAATCAATGAAAGCTGCTACATTCCCAACATTCCTGGCGTTGCGTTTCACTGCAATGCTGAGCTAAAATCAAAGCGTGTCTGCCACTAACGCTTGGTTCAGAGCAATAGATACCTATTGCCGTTGGCTAAAGCAAGCACTACAACACATCTTAGGAACAAACAATGTTGGGTGTCTTGACATCAGTAATCACAGCATTGGCTGTGATTGGTTAATGGTTCAAGATACCACATGGTTCAAGATACCACACGGTTCAAGATACCACACGGTTCAAGATACCACACGGTTCAAGATACCATTAGGTTTCAACGTTTCTGTACCTCTTTATCGTTGTTTGTATTTGGAGGTGATGGTTCAGGGGCAGTAGTAGTCTTGGGGCATCTGACCAGTAACCCAAATGTTTTCGGTTTGAATCTCGGAGCCACGTATGTTGTTTTCCTCTGCAAGGCGCATTTCTCTAGCAGCTTGTTGTCCTGTGTCTTGTACCAGTTCCATTTCGAAAGCAAGTCTTGGTTGGATCTTAGTGTTCAATTGCATGTTCCCTTTCTTACTCAAGTTAAAATGTCTTGCTGAAAAACTGTGGATTGCCAATGCATCAACGCTAGCTGATTTTCAGGTTTTCCTATTTAAACCAATTAAATACGGGCACTGACTGCGGTGATGCTCCAATATATACTTAGCATAATGCTAACCAAATCCCTAGTGGGCCAGGCTTGCCTAACAGGTAAAGATAAATCCCCAAACTTCAGGATTAGGTTTAGGATTATTTTGTTTGATTAACTGGGTTTAAAGATAATAATGTCTGGTGCATACTGTTAAATATTAAAAACTGCAATACGGACACAGAGTACAAATGGGTGAACTTCTCCTTTAGGAGAAACAAAAATATGGATGTTCTCATATTGCATTTGCTTGAGATGAATCCTAATGGATCCTGATAACACCCAGAAGCATGTGCCTGCATTAATGAGTTGCCTAGAGGTTCCTCAAACCTTGCCTCTGGTCTCCCAAGACATTTATAATGTTTGCTTTATCCCTAAACTGTCACATCTGATTCAATTATTCAATCATCATGCTTTTGACTAATTGAATCAGGTGTGACAGTACTTAGGTTCAAAACAAAACAGTTAAACGCCACGAGGGGCCTGAGGAGAGGTTGGGGAAACCCTTGCCTGGGCTTTCTCCGCTGTGTGGCATTGTGGGCAAACTGAAATGTGAGACCAAAGCCTTTTCATCAATAAAAACATACATGAATAGTAATGACACACAATGTCCGATCCTCATGCATTCTCTGGAATTCTTTATGCAGGTTTCTGCTGCGGTGTAAAGGTAACCTGGTACCTCAAAAACCTCAGACAGACCCTTTGGTTTGATGAGCAGTGTGTCACTTGACTTATCAGTCAGGCTAAAAGCAGTGCAGGTCTCCCCACAGGACAGTGTGGGTTCACTCTGTGAAGCCAGCTAATTGACACAGCACCCCTCGTCCTGTAAACAGAAAGCCGGCTGGCCCTAACACTTGTCCCTGGGGTACGCCCAGCCCCACATGCCTGTGCGCTCAAGCATCCGAGTGTCCGTCGGCACTCAGCCAAGCGGTTAAGGCAGAAGGGGACCAACCCCTCTGTGGCCACGCCCTCCCAGGTCCATTCCCCAGCCCACACCAACCCCCCCCCCCCCCGTCTTCTCCAGTTCATTACTGTCAGGCAGAAGGCTGCCGGCGCCACAGCTGCCAAGGCCAAACGATCACTGCTGGCACTGGGCGACGCCCCACCACGAGGGGGTAACTTCACATCCACTTTGAGACGTTGCCTCCGGTGAAACAAATCTCATACTTCATAACAGTCGGGGGCGACTTCACACACAGTTCCGGCAATACGCTTGTCTCACTTGGGAACAAGGCGGCGCCACACGTGCATTTCCTGGATCGATGTTGTGTTGTTATCACACGCAAGCAATGCCGCTGTGGCTTTATACACTCGTCCTTGTGAGAACAAATATATCCCTAAAGCGGAACTACAGATCTAAAAAGGGGCACGATTTAACCAAAAAGGTAAAACTCCATTTTAATTTGCAGCGAATACAATGTGGAGGATCTGCACGGAGCGTAAAGAAACCTGCTGAGCTCAGGGGAAGCTTTCACTGATGACGCATTACAGCATTTACCTAATACACTACATAGGAGAACACCCAGCATGCAAGGTCAGAATGACAGCTTGACCAGAGGAACACGGTGTTCTGCATATAGAGTAGCGGCCGGAAACTCTTTGCAGGAATACAGTGCAATTGTGTCGTCATTTTCTCTGCCCGGGAACAAACACTGCTTTGACTTGCTCTGTTTCATGTAAGCTGGCAATCAACCTGAAGCATTGTTGCTCTGTAGCGTGGCCACTACCGCAGACAAACTCAAAAACTCATTTGAGTGAGGGAAGGAAAAAAAAAAACAACGGCCAATTACCAAGGTGCAGCTTTATGTGTTGCACATCTGAATGTCATGCATTGAATAACATACTCAGTGAACCCGCAAAAACACTATTTATGTCTGTTAGTCAACTGATGTAAATGACTAAAATGTCTCATGAAAATAACCCTTTATTCACATAGAGAAAGACAAGTAAATGGTCCCAGATCAAATTGCTAGTGAATCACAAAGTATTAACAAAAAACTATTGTGGCACATGACTCAGTTTGACCGATTTCTCAATGAAGATATAACAGTAACGTAATCTATTACCCTCTTGTTGCAGTGTGGAATTCAACAGATGTTTGTGAAACAGCCATTCTTAGCCAATCAATGACTGTCATTCTAGGATTATGTTGAAAGTAGCTTGAAGAATGTTTGGACAGCTGGATTCTGGTGAGAACTCCCACTGGAATGAGTCAAGGCTGTACTCGTCCCATTGTTGAGCATGACACATACAAGGTGAGATTGAGAGAAATGACACTGAACTTCTGTGATCTCGTAAATAATGATATACTGTTTGACGTTATCACATAAAATAAAATGAAAAAAAATGAACTGCAATTAAAAACAAATCGTCTTACGTTGCGTACGGGGGAGGAAGCTACCAGCTTTCCACTAGGTGAGCGTTTATATTAAGTGTAAGTACCTTGGCATTTAGTTAGAAAGTTCCCTCTCTTTCCACAACCATATTGTCACCTCCAGTCTGAAATTGAAACCAGTTGGTTTTCTTATTTTGCAACCAAGCCTCTTGCCCGCTAAACATACCCTGTGAAAACAGTCACCACAACAAGGTGGACGCCTTGTTCCACAACGCCATCCATACTGCCCAGTACAACACTCACCCCTGTGTTCTTTACGCTCCAACTGCCAAACGCTACACATATGGCGCCAAACTCACTGGTGTCAGCTGATTTCCAAATCACTCCTAGTCAAAACCCCCATAAACCTCAGCTCGCTAGATAGCATCTCCATACCCAATCATCACACTGGTCCTCCCTAAACCCAACATTGCCATTAACCGTCATCCTCTTCAGTTGTCCGTAGCCAATGACCGGAATGAACTGCAAATGACTCACCTCATTTGGAGAAAAAAAACTCCTAAGGACCCTATTTATCACAGCATACGGGGCAATTTAGTGGAGCGATTAATTGGTGTAATTTATTGGAGAGATTTATGGGTGTTTATTGAGCTGACCTTCTCTGTAGCTCTGGCTTGTTATGCCATTGGCTGTCAATGCAATTGTAAAGTCGTTCTTAGTCATCTTAACTGGTAAAATAAAGGTAAATTAAAATAAAAAATATACTAGTTAAAAACTAAATTTAAAAAAAAATTCGTAAAATGTAAACTTAGAGACCAAAACGTCAGTCAACCTTTTGATGTTGTGCAGCTGAAGTACTTTTCAACAAGCACCATTCAAAAGATAATACATGACTAAAAACACTACCAACAGGATTGAACAAGGTATAACACATAGTGGATAAGCAGAAATATATTTACATCTGAAACAGCAATTGCGTGACAAACAGCTATCAGATGGAGGTTCGATCCCCCTCTGGGGCCTGGGACTTCCATCCGAGGGAATGTGGCACTGGACCCTATAGATGGTGACCAGAGAACCGATCAAACCATTGGGCTCTAGAACACTGGACACAACAATTCAACACTGGACTCTACAACACTCCAACACTGGATTCTACAAGTCTCCCACACTGGATTCTACAAGACTCCCACACTGGATTCTACAAGACTCCCACACTGGAATCCACAACAATTCAACACTGGACTCTACAACACTCCAACACTGGATTCTACAACACTCCAACACTGGAAACTACAATAATCCAACACTGGACTCCACAGAACATTACCAGCACAGCGGCAAAAGTTGCTAATCTTTACTCCAGAAATATACCGGAATTCGAATGCACGAAGCACGTCGCTGGATATTTGTAGCCAAATATTTTCATGGCAAAATACTAATATACTTCTTTTAATGGTTTTGTTTTGTGTCTGTATATTATAAACCGGTTGCTTTGAATCCTAAATGCTGATGTTTTGACAGACATTTTTAGCCTAACAGGACACCAATTACAGCCATGTAAGTTATTTCTCACCTGACAGAAACGTGTATAAACATACATTAATCAAGTCTAGTAACTCCTGGCAGTTAACATGGATGTTCCTCATGGGGATTTGGGCTGTTTTCAGGACCTATGTCTCTCAGCCTGAACGAGGAACAAACTATTAGTTTCCTCCAGATGCCCAATGACCTGGAAAACTTTGCCTGTAGCTTGAAAAGCCTCTATTATTACTCATTTGGTAGGAAAGGGCCCTGAATTTAGCCTTAAATAAACTGTGGAATCCACATTGGTTGTATGTCAAATTACGAGAAAATAAGCACTGCATCCATTTTGGATGAACAATTTCACAGATTTGTGTAAAATACTGATCTTAATTTCTTTTTTTTTTAAAGAATGTTTCCATTAACTTTTGTTGGTAACTGTTTTGTGACAGTTTGATTATTGCCAGCCCAGTAGATCACCAAACCTATTTCAGGTTCAGGTCTGGAATGAGGTATCAATTTGTATTCATTCCACATGACCACTTCATCATCATTAACTACAGGAACGTGTTCTGTATAGAGCACCTGCACGTCCTATTACTACGGAATGTCCAACAAAAAACATAAAAATGTCTAACAAAAAACATAAAAAATGTCTAACAAAAAACAGTCATTACCGGTGCAACTCCGCAGCGTGCAGTTCTATTTCAGGCCCACTTAACCAAAAGGCTATTTTAATCAGTGTTTTAAAATATTAACGGGAGCAAGGGTCGGGATTATAAAGCCCTAGTCTGAGCGATAAAAGGACCTATCAAATCTCTGA
The DNA here is from genome assembly GCA_016801125.1 of Novumbra hubbsi. Classification (NCBI taxonomy): domain Eukaryota; kingdom Metazoa; phylum Chordata; class Actinopteri; order Esociformes; family Umbridae; genus Novumbra; species Novumbra hubbsi. The sequence goes on along the minus strand of JACXGK010002229.1, from coordinate 34,686 downwards.
TGTGCCGATCGGCATGACAGCTCATACAGATGTGGGGCCGGAGGGGAAACAAACAGACATGAGGAAGTGTTCGGATACAGAGATGATAATACACAGGAGGAAGCTGGGATATAAAACGGTAAATCAAAAATGTATAAATCAAATCTGTCGTTGTCGTCAAACAGACGCCCTTTGTTTAGGACGCTCAGTAAGCATGGGCCAAAATTCCTGGCCAACGAACCTCCTTCAAATAACTCGTCCTCCTTTAACACGTTTCAGCACGAGTCCCCCCTGTTGCTCCACTGGGAAGCACCGCGGCCTAGAAGAGGAGAACGGTTCAGTAGGAGTCCCCCCTGTTGCTCCACTGGGAAGCACCGCGGCCTAGCAGAGGAGAACGGTTCAGGACGAGTCCCCCCTGTTGCTCCACTGGGAAGCACCGCGGCCTAGCAGAGGAGAACGGTTCAGGACGAGTCCCCCCTGTTGCTCCACTGGGAAGCACCGCGGCCTAGCAGAGGAGAACGGTTCAGCAGGAAGCCAGTGGAGGGTTTGGCAGGATTGGGTTATTGGGAGCCCAACCAATGGGGTGTTGATTCTTTAAAGATTGGACCAATCAACACCACATAAACATTTGGGAGACACCAAGTTCCAGGGCCTCTAAGACCCCTCTTGCCTACATGGACTTTGACTAGCATACAGAAAACTGATTATACACACACACACATATGCAACCACAAACATGACATGTACATGCACACATTCAAACACACACACAAGCAATGAAAAACATACACACACAAACACAAACACACAAACACACACACACAACAATATCAATGTACACACCCAACTGAACGCAGATAGTTGCCTGGGTGGAGTGCAGATGAGCAAAAGGAAGCAGACAAATGGCGCGGATTCCCCCATGCCGCCCGTGAGTCTCCGGGCTGCGCCACACACACCTCTGACAGGGCTGCCTTCTGTTCCATTATACCTCAGTGAAACTGCAACCCCACACACACCTGACAGGGGTTCTTGCTGTTCTATTCTACCTCAGTGAAACTGCAACCCCACACACACCTGACAGGGTTTCCCTCTGTTCTATTAAACCGCAGTGAAACTGCAGCCCCACACACACCTGACAGGGTTTCTTGCTGTTCTATTATACCTCAGTAAAACTGCAGCCCCACACACACCTGACAGGGTTTCTTGCTGTTCTATTCTACCTCAGTAAAACTGCAGCCCCACACACACCTGACAGGGTTTCTTGCTGTTCTATTCTACCTCAGTGAAACTGCAACCCCACACACACCTGACAGGGTTTCCCTCTGTTCTATTAAACCGCAGTGAAACTGCAGCCCCACACACACCTGACAGGGTTTCTTGCTGTTCTATTCTACCTCAGTTAAACTGCAACCCCACACACACACACCTCTGACAGGGCCCCCCTCTGTTCCATTCTACCTCAGTTAAACTGCAACCCCACACACACACCTCTGACAGGGCCCCCCTCTGTTCCATTCTACCTCAGTTAAACTGCAACCCCACACACACACCTCTGACAGGGCCCCCCTCTGTTCCATTCTACCTCAGTTAAAATGCAGCCCCAGACACACCTCTGGATTCACATGTCAAAACGTTACATGGCCTTTAAAAGATAACTGATTGGTGGAACAGGCAGGAAAACGAGGACCACAAATAAAGGAGAAATGCACCCATGTTAAATGTTGTCTAGTTCCTCTGGCATCTGTGAGTGAGTCATTTCCTTTTTTCACTGTATTTTGCTACTGCCTTTCATGCTGGTCGGATATAAAGTAAGGGATACAAAATGGGTGAGTCTTTCCTTGAACATTAGTATGATGTTCACCATGCTTTTTAATGACTGCATGTGTTTTGTATGTAGATTAATATACTTCATAACAAATATAATAATAGTATTTTAAAAACATTTCTAGAAGATTACAGATTCACTGAGATCAATGTTAATTGGCAACAAAGACATGACTTGTATTGTGCTTTCGGTTACCCTCGGTTACCCTCAAGATCCGCACACCGGGGAACCCTCTGTGGTCCCCACAGACATCCAAGCATCCACTCGGAGAACGTTACAAGGGGGGAACATCTGCGGTACATTTGGCACGGCTCCCCCTCCTCGGGCTGGCTGCTGTGCGTGTCTGCCAGCTTGTTTTACGTTGGGCACCTTGGAAAACAAACATTGACTCGTCTTTTACCGTACACGCGGGGCAGCTGCTGAGGGGGGTGCGAGAGCGAATACAAATTCCACCCAAGGTCAGGAGGTTTACCTCCCAGTCAGATTACTGGTGGGAGACACCGTGTGCCACGACTGTCCGTGTTTTTCCGTATTTTGCCCTCAAAAGAGCATCGAGTTGGGGCATCGAGTTGGGGCATCGAGTTGGGGCATCGAGTTGGGGCATCGAGTTGGGGCATCGAGTTGGGGCATCGAGTTGGGGCATCGGCAACATGATCGTATGGGTCTGAGGGTTCCTCTCCGGAAGGACACTTGATCCTACAAGTGTGTTTTGCGTGAATCTGAAAGCATACCCGATCTTCAGTGGGGAGACAAAGCCTCTCTCCCTCCCTCTCAGGCTACACGCCCCATTCAAAATTGTTGGCATCCATAGCTGAAGGAACCTCCCACTCAGCTTTCGGTCCAGCTGGAGAAGTCTTCTTTTTGTAGCCGTGTGCCAGGTGTGGACAAGTGTTCTCCCCAGAGTCTTCCGTATGCCTCTTTTTATTGCGTTCAGCTTGGTCAATGTACAAAAAATACTTTCTCTCACTCTGACCGTCCGTGTGAATTTTTATAGCCTGGCGGCTCCCAGTGGGTCTGTAGGTTTCTTTGACACGACTAGTCAGCAGTGATGTCCTGAGGAGATTTTAATAGCTTTTCCCAGTGACACAAGCTGATCTAGCTGTCAACACCTGGAGAAGGATAGTTACCTTGATGACTAATGAGTATTAGGCTCAGTGTATTGAAAAAATAGGGTTGAAAATGCAATCTACCCTGGGACATCTAATCAGTTGGTTTACATGGGTATGTTTTTTTAGCATGTTAGAACAAATGTACAGGGCGGTCCATATGTATTTGGACATTGACAGATATTTCTTTTTGTTTGGCTCTGTACTCCAGCACATTGAATTTGTCAGATTTATTTTGAGGGTATTTCCTCCATATTGAATGATCTATTTTAAAATGGCAAAATGTTTTGCAAAGTCCCCCCATTTTAGGGTACCAAAGTATTTGGACAATTGTCTTCACATCTTTCCCCCTTTACAGTTGCAGTCAAAAGTTTACATACACATTTCAAGAACATGTATGTCATGGCAGGATTAGTTTTCAATAATTACTACAACTCTTATTTTTGGAATCTTTAAAGCAGGTACTTCAAAACATAAGGGATGCCTGAATGTACAGGTGGAAAGGTAGCATCTAATAGCTCAGTGGCTAGGCCAAGGAAGACATCTGGCTGAGCAACACCAGTGAAGGTGCCCGGCGTCAGGTGATGAGTCTATGAGTTGCAGACGTCAGACGGTCATTGAATGTAAAAGGATTTGTAACCAATTACTACATATGGCAACAGTATTTAAGATTATGCTATCTTGTCCAGTTACTTTTGGTTCAGTAAAATGGAGGAGGGGCTACGCATGAAAAGGGCTATAAATCCTTCACGGTAAATTACAGACTGAAATACTTTTTTTTTTTGTTTAAATGACAGTCTGCACTTAGTTGTTGTTTCAAGTCCAATGTGCCGCTGTACAGAGCCAAAACAACACAACTTCTGTTCGTTTCTTTGCTTGCCCTGAAATAAAAACATTACATAACCAGGCAGGGTTCATTAAGTGATCAGATAGTTCAGCGCACGTTATATAATATGGCGACCAATTACCAACTCAGAAGTATGTTGGGAACCAATTTAAGCTTGAGAAGTTTTTCTTTGTTGCATACACAGATACAACAAATGTAGAATCTGAATTTGACCACCCAGTTGCATGAGAAAAAAACCCTCCTGAAGTTGGGAACATCCACTTTCAAAAATAAATATACCATAGCAAAAATGACCATTTGTAATCCACATAATTCTTGCAGCATGATTCATTTACCGCTGTATCAAACAATCTTAAATTAAGATCACACATCTACAATTACTACAGCGCAGTCCTTTCGGGTCTTGTTCGGCAAATGATAAGCCTTGTCTGTTGTCAGAACCAAAACCTTACATGGCCAGGGCTGTTAGGAGCCACGTTAGTGGAAGAGTGACCGTGTCGAACATCAAGTCACATCAAACGTTCTTCAGGATTATCAGAGGCACAGGCTCGCTCTGGGTGTTTTATGGATGAATGCTGTTGTAAGGAAAGTCCTGCACAAGACAAACATGAGCATGTGAGCATGAGCAGGCTAACCCATTAGCCTCGCGGACATGAGCAGGCTAACCCATTAGCCTCGCGGACATGAGCAGGCTAACCCATTAGCCTCGCGGACATGAGCAGGCTAACCCATTAGCCTCGCGGACATGAGCAGGCTAACCCATTGGCCTCGCTGACATTTCGCGATGAGTTAAGACTAGCAGAGTGCGGGTTTACTGACTTTGCTTTTCATGATGTAATTTAGACATTCGACAGACAGAAAATGAGGTGTTCACATTAAAAATAATGTATATTGCTGTTAGCTGGTTGGAACACTAAGTCTGTTTTGTGTACTTAATAATATAGACTGATAAACAATAACAACGCTTGCTTTAATTCATCAATGTTTTGCATTTAAAGTCACTTCATCCCAATTCATAACAAGCTCAACAAATAACAGTTAAGTAGCAGTTTCCAATTCCAACTTCAACTTGTAATGACAGGTTTAATTGGGATTGGACCGTCAAATGTGGAACCGCCTCCCTTTGCTGTGTGAATGCGGAATTATGGGATAATCTGTATGGAACAGGGGATTATATTGTGCTCTCTCTCTATCTAACCTGTCAATGATACATCATGGCTCTCAGTATAATGACACGTTTTAGTGGAGGCCAGATGCCTACTCTGACAACCTCAAATAGGCCAGACTGATCTAGTAAAAAAAGAAACTGCAGTAGAAACTCAGTAGTACCTACCTCCTTCTCACTCTCTCACACACAAAACACAGAAGGTCTTGCTACAGGATTGCTTAACGTTAAGGCCTACTATTTCTCTTGTATTCCATGATAGTTTGATAAACAGCCCTTAAAAAAACATGGTTACAGTGGTCTACAGTTAAGCAAAAAATCTGATTATTAACTTGGGATTTCCAATTACTCTATGGGTCAGCAATAATATTTACCCTAACAAAACAATGCAATCATTATTTCATCTTTACTGATCACCTAATAATCCAGCACAATCAACTGATGTATTACAACAATGGTTTAGGTGCCTGTAGTCTTTCCTAGAATGCAGCATAACATAATTCTTTAACAATGTGCTTGATGGCAATGAACGATATGTATTGCAATTCCACAGAACAAATCATTCCAGACATTATTGCTTGTAAACTAGACTTGATAGGTGCTAACACAAGACAAGAAGACATGGGGAATACCACACTTTTGGCACCAGAAAGTTATTTTGTGATACAGAAGTGAAAAACATTACTCCAATTCACAATACAATTATGGAGCAGTAACAGAGCAATATAGTTTACATACATTATTTCAAATGTTTCTAATTTGTTTATAAACTCCTCAACAAATCACCTGCCCAATGAACTCTGCGTCCCTAACTAACTCTTTGTCTACTCTGAGCCAGTGCTGTTCCTTCAGTCTATATGGGACCCCAATGTCAGCGGAGCAGAATCTGCCCTCAGGCTTGGAAGCAAATAGACATATGGCCCTTTATGAAAGGATACCACCTCTAGTTCCTGAAAAAGATGGGTTCAAGGCACCTTTTGACCTGAACTAGCATCTGTAACGCGGCCTAACCACACCGACTTTGAAGCCACAATTAGCTTAGCACTAGTCTTCCAACCAATCAGTAGCCTCAATTGATTTTCAGTAAGGGAATCGGAGCTGGAAAAATACTACCACTGAAGATCACAGATGGCGCTAGGCAACATATTGTTCATGTGTAATTAATCGACAGCAGTTGTTGTCGAGTGTACATTTAACAACCCAATCATCTAGACGTCCACACAACCCTCTAATAGGTTTGGCCGGCGGGCCCTAGTTTGAGCACCCCTGCTCTAAACAAACCTTACTCCTCAGTGGCGGCCTTTCCATAATGTAAAAACAAACTGCAGGTGATGACAGGGAGGGTCTGTAAAGGCACTAGCGGCAGGTAGACAAGCAGTGAGGGCATCTGACGTTTAAATGAAAGATTGAATCCCCCAGACAGCAAAGGGAAACGCCTGTCCTTCAGTCTCTGATCCAGGCAGGTCATTTTATTACAAGAAATATGAATCTAGGCCACAACACATTGAGTTCCCCATATTTTGATGAGTGTCCTTTCCACTTCTGTTAAGCCGTAACAAATTGACCACTTGAAATTAATGTTTTAGGCAACAGCGTTGCTTATATTCAAGCTATTGTACTGAGCCTGGGTGAGGGGCAACACAAACACATTCATCTCATGAACAACCAAAGCTCCTTAGCATTAATTGTGTCCATAGTCCACGGGGCAGTAGCCTACTAGGAAATGCAGGATTTGATGCGATGGCAGAGGCTCATGCCAGATCCAACAAAAGGAATATATCAGTTTACCTAACGTAACCCAAACCCCGTGAATGGGAGAGTAGCACAGAGCTGCCTCAATGGGTGCCGGGGGACCAATTACGATCAACTGCTTGCTCAGGGACAGAACTATTGTTTTTTTTTTCTCACCTTGCAAGTTCTGGGATTTGATCTAGGAGCCTTTCGATTACTAATCACATGCTGTAAACCGCCAGGCCCCCTGCTGGCCCGGAACATTCCCCGGGTCTGTGGATTTTGACAGAGACATATCAACAAGAAGGACTTTTATGCACAGGATTTGGACCGGCACCGGTTACTCAATCAGTCGGTCACCCATTGCATCTCTGGGGTTAAAAGCCACTGGAAAAATGGCAAACTGATGAATGGCTTAGTGTCACAGAGCAGCTAATGTCTGGTGCAATTTCTCACCCATACTCGTTCAAGCGGTGAACAGACACACACTGAACCCCATACCTTTTCCACCCTGATAAGTATGTTGTAGCAGAGGACTACCAGTGGTGGTGTGTATGAAGAGACCCCCCCCCCATTCAGTCATGAAAGAAGGATTTCCCTTGATAGATGTTGGGTCTTTCATGGGCCCTGGATGATCCTAACAGCCACGGTTCTACAGTGAAATGTATGAATTCTCTACTCGGGGGATTTCGGCAACGGTAATCCGCGTGGATCTGATGGCATTAGCGCATATTCCCCTGTGGTTATGGTGCCAACCCACACGGATTATAAATTCCCTTGACTCTTGGATGCTAGTCATTCCCTCTGGCGTGTATAACAACATAGGCTACACAGTGTCAGAATGAACAAAACATTCCATCTAGCATGTTTAACAACATAGTCTACACAGTGTCAGAATGAACAAAACATTCTCTCTAGCATGTATAACAGCATAGTCTACAGTGTCAGAATGAACAAAACATTCCCTCTAGCATGTATAACAACATAGGTTACACAGTGTCAGAATGAACAAAACATATCCTCTAGCACAGGGGTAGGCAAATATTTTGGCTCGGGGGCCACATCAGGATTTTGAAATGAAATGGAGGACCACATTTGTTTTTGTAATTTGTTAATCATAATTGATTTGAAGGCCAGAAAAGGGCAAAAGTTAAAACAAACATTACATATGTACAGTAGATCCCATATAAGGTGTAAATAGTTAAAATTCTGACTCAGATGTATAACAATGGGCTGGTGAGTTGGTTTTTTAATTCCCCCAAAAATAATTTTATTACATTCCGTGGGCCGGATGGGACAGCCTCGCGGGCCGCATTTGGCCCTCGGGCCGTAGTTTGCCCACCCCTGCTCTAGCATGTATAACTACATAGGCTACACAGTGTCAGAACAAACAAAATATTCCCTCTAGCATGTTTAACAACATAGGCAACACAGTGTCAGAATAAACAAAAGATTCCCTCTAGCATGTTTAACCACATAGGCTACACAGTGTCAGAATAAACAAAATATTCCCTCTAGCATGTATTACTATATAGTCTACACAGTGTCAGAATTAACAAAATATGGGTTGTGTAATACTCTAAAAATGTTCAACTGGCACAGCCAGAAGAGGACCGGTCACCCCTCTAGGTTTCTTCCTAAATGTCTGCACCTTTAGGAGGGTTTTCCTAGCCACTGTGCTTTAATACTGTTGTTGCTTCCTCCTTGGGGTTTCAGGCTGGGCTTTTTGTAAAAGCACTTTGTGACAACTGCTGATGTACAAAGGGCTTGATACATACATTTGATTGATTGATGATTGTAACAGGTCTGTCTGAATGAAAGAGTTGTTTTATGTGTACTGGTTGCAATCAAGAGCTAACTGAGAATGGCCGATCACGTGATTGTGCTCTTCCACAGACTATAAAAATCAATCAGAATCTAGGTACATAAAAAAAGCACTCAGATTAGGCGGTTTACTGGTACAAGATCCACGTAGGAAGACCCACCTGCGTTTTTCTCCAGGTAACCACACTGGGCGATGATTTAGCAACTGAAGCAGGAATTCCCTGTCAATCACCATTCAGCACCACCGTATGTAGAGAGCTCCCGCGGGTAGCCTATCATAGCCCGGAATAATAGACGGCCCTACTGGGGGACACCGCTCACCGTCGTCTTTTTAGCCTACAAGCACATTTATGCTTACGCAGTGACCAAAGCCATTTTGTTTATTACGTTTTTTGGCTACGTTCCAGCATTTCGTTCACTTCCCCGTGAGTTGTTATTTTAACCCCAATCCCCCCGGGTGAAAGGTATGGCCTTCCACTGGGCTGTCAATCTGCTCAATCCTGAAACACTGTTGTCGTAAAAGAAGAGGAACGATATATGAAACACGCAGAGCATTTTCTTGGGATAAGTTCGAAGTTTGAAGCCTGGAGTGGACTAAAACCAAGCACTTACCACATTGTTGGCAGAGCACTTTGCTGACATCCTTTCTCACAGCTCTCCGGGTCTCGACAGGTGGGAAAACTGCCTGGAACACTGCGGTGTCGTTTGTGGGATCCATAAAAAACATGTATCTTGTGTCTTTCGTCAACGCAAAACAGTTATCTCCTCGGTCCCAGACAATTGAAACAATAGAATCCTTCCCGAGGCCCCCCGCTTTTATTTCCCACACTTGATGGACCCTGATCATGACCTGGTAGGGTTCCGATATGGACGTCCTGTTTCGAACTGACAAATCAACTTTTTCTTTCATTCTCCGGACAGCACTGTCGTTCCGCATCCCTCTTTCTCTAAGAATGAGATGCTTTTCCCGCTCTTGTCGACCAATATCATCCTTGCGCCCCTCTACTTGCAGCTTTCCCTCAAACACAACTCTCGACCGGTGCACCAACTCCTGCAGCGGGGCAACGGGAGAGGGTTTACAAGTCAGCCCACAGAGCCCTCCATGTGGAGAGATGGAAAACGATGCAAAAATTCCACAAACAACGGAAATAGTGAATGAACTCTGTCCAGTCACAAGGTGTTTCCTCATCGCGGCGGTCGTATCTACGGCTATATTAAACGCGCAGGTGAGAAATTAATGTTTGACTAAGCTGTGATGGTTAAAGCAATCTGTGAGCCATCTGAAGACCGCAGTTGCTGCTACGGTAGGCGACTAGATGAGAGGGGCGGAGCTGGTAATGGGAACGTCGCTCACTATGCCATGTGTAAGGATTTTCTCCCTGGACCTTTTCGCTAGTGCGTTTGGTATGCATGACTGACACGTGCCCAATCAAATATGAGGACGATAAAATCAGCAGGTGGTGATTTTGTTTTGTCTTTACTGGAAGTTAATGTGCTCGATTTTATTTTAATTTTTTCATTCCCTATCTTCTAATAGGCCACTTTAAATGCCATTTTTTATATTACAAAATGTTTCCAGGCCTATGAGCAATTACATGTATATGCTTTCATGCATCTCAATAACGCTTTATTGATTCAGGTGACGAACAAATTGGGATGAATAGGATACAATATCTTCAAGGCACCTCAGTGTATTGATCAATCCGCTCTTAAATCTCCTAGTTTGCTTGTTTCACAGCAACAAAAAAAAATCAACAAGATATAAATTCCCATTACAGCAACAACAAAACGTCTGGGTCTAAAAAGAAAAGTATTTGGATAGGACCCAATGCAGTCTGAACCCGGATTACATGGTATGAACTCAGGACTGGTCAACTATCCAAACTCAGAATCTTGTTGAGAATATAAGCCAAAAAGGGATTTCAAGTCATTAGACTCAAAATGTCTTGCTGTTTTTTTTGCTCATATTACAGCTTCAGACCAAGCGAGAAATGTGTTAAATACAGAAATAGGATGAATAAATATCAAAAACAAGTAACAAAGACAAATAGAAACAAACGGTAGTTTGTAAATACAAATAAAAAACGAGAGTCAATTGTGTACAATATTACACTAAAATACACCAAGAAAAATAAACTGAACAAAGATGGCTCTTCGTGTTGGTCAGTGACAGGGGGTGCTCCAGTTCAGAAGTGCCCCTGAATTTGCAAACAGTATGTGAGGGTATATGTGTTGTATGAACCATACAACCTCCTTGACTAATTGCTTTGTAAATCCCCATTACTGAGCTCAGGACCTGGGATATACAATCACAGACAAAAAAATAAAGAAAACCTTATGATTTGTTGTCACCACAAATCAATATTGTGCTAGGTAGGCTGTTTTGCTGCAGACTACACATATAATCATGATGAAACTCTGTGAAACTATTTCCAATATCATGTAAGATAGTAGGAAAGAATAAGGAATATTGTCTATATGGGTAATAGCATAGCAAGCAACATAGACTAATAAACAAGTATTATACTAGGCTATTTGGTCAGATGCACAATATTATACTCATAAAGAGATGACATAGCTGCAGACATTTATCTTTTGCGCGGGTCTACTTTTTCTTTTTTTTTTATCCATCTGCGTTGATTTGTCACTTAAGCATGACCCGTTCCCCAACTTTGTTAACCAAGAGTCAAGACTAAACCAATTCACCATATTATTGTTAGCAATTTCGCACAAACCAGCAAAAAACGTCTGCGAAACTAAATATTCATATGATAAATGAATTGCTTTATATTTTGAAGCATTTCTAGTGTGCCTGATTTTACTAATTGCGTTAGTACTGAATAACGTTAGGGGGGCGCTGTATGACAAATTCCTCCGCTCCTCCTACCTCAGGACCACGTAACCCCGCCCCCCTCCCCATCTCCTACTTCTGAGTGGAAGACCTTCTCAAATCTGCCGAGCTCACAAACTAGAATTAGAGCGCCTACTCCGACAAGGTCAATTGACCCACAGCTCCCCACGGTGACGCCTCGTGCCGCCCGTGGCAATATCCCGCCCAGTGCGTCTGCCCATGTCACCATACGTAAATCCGACGCTGTCCTCCAGGACATAAGCAGGCTTTAATGGTCTGGCCGTCGTTACGGGAGGGCCTGCTGGCGGAACCCGTGAGCAACACCTGCGGGGGTATTTCCACAGTGACCAGTAGGAAACACTGCACACAAGCCTCTACACTCAACCCGTCGGGCTCATTCCTTGGCATGAGAGCCCAAGCCCTGTAACACATATCCCAGCCACAACAGGCCCGGTCTGGGCAGCTGCACATGAGAGGAACCTATCGCCTGTCGTCCAGTCTGCCGGGAGCCTGGCTTCCACCTGCTGGAGAGCCGTAGCCCAGCTACTTAACCCACCCGGGCCCGCTGACTTGATCTGGCACGTCCCGTCGTGGGCACATATGACACACCGAGCACAGCTGTCTCCTTCCTACGCACAAGTCGCTGCTTATCCGTCTCTCTCACAAACACGCGCGATGAGACTTGGTAAACGTGCAAAGTACGCGAAGGTTACGTCCACGTTGTACTTCTGTCTGGGTAGTGCCGTTTTGATCTGATGGATGCTTGTTACATCCAGAAATGTATTAACCGCAATTAAGAGCCAATGTCCAAAAGAGCAGCGCAGCCAAAACACACATTGCTACTCATCCGCCACAATTGCCAACCTGTTCTATAACGTAATGCATTCCAAAGTAGTCCGCTAGATCAGAAATATGAGGTTATTTAGGACACGCGCCCCCCGAAACCAGAGCTCCAGGCCTCATCTCTCCCCCGGACAGATTGACAATGAATTGGTGTCATAATTATCACTGGTACGCAATCTGAAATAACATTGCTCTTCAACCGCATTTACAGAGCCAGAGTAGTTTATCATGGGTGTCAACTTCGTGTTAACACTGGGACACGGTCAAGCTCAGTTTCTCCGAGGCCCACACTGAGTATTAAACTTATAAAAACCGTAATTTCTCGTTGGCTTTTTTGTGACCTAATGTCTTTACTTGGTTACGACAACTCTTCTTCAGGTGGACAGAGAGGATAATATAAATGTATTAACTATGAGTTCATTATGAGTATTAACAAGAGCTTTTAGATTGACAGATGCTGTAATACAGCTGATAACCCTACAAACATATACATATCAGGTCAATGTATTGTTGCGAAATAAATGTTTATATTATATACGTTTAACTAAAAATAATAATACACACAAAAAACTAAAAATCACAGAATGCACTGTAGATGAGGTAGATTACTGGTTTGTTTGTGTTGATGTCCCCTCAGGAATTGCCTGTGAATAATCCTTAAGAAAAAAAGCCTAGTAGGCTACAGTCCTTAAATCAATACCAAATTAGGTTAAGTAGCTACCCTGCCAGAGCACGCACTGTACTGTGTCATAAGAGTAGGTTACGTTTCCTCACTACCGAAAGCATTATTAAATGCCAGAATTTGTGTGTGTCTCTGTGCGTGTGTGTGCGCGCACATTTGGTGCTACACACGCATTTGGTCGAGGGGCAGTTGTCCGCTCCTGAAAGACCTTGTTTTGTTTATTGCGGGGCTGTCCATTTCCTTGCCACGTCACCAACTGAGAGACAAATTGATCCACTTTCATTCCTATAATCCTTCGAATTCAGCTCAAACAATACATTTTTGAGTGTTTGTCAATGGATCTGAAATAATACGTAGACTTCAATATAATAGAACTACCAACCTGTATGCAATCGCTACTGCAGGTCTTTCTGGATAAGTGCATCCGCTGTATGACTACAGTGTACAGCTATAATACGGCCACATCGATACGCAGATTTAAGACTTCTAATAAAATGCAGACAATTGATTGTCTTCATAATACATGCGTGAAAATTTAACGTTTATTATAATAAGGCAAAGAGCCAAAGTGAAATATCTTCAAGAATACGTGGTGGGTATGATTTATTTGATCTTTAATGGAAACGGAGAACTCAAACCCCAGAACATTTCATTTCCTGCATATGTTCTCTATACTAAGCGTATGCGATTCTGCCATGGAAAACTGTCTGGGTAAATACATAGACAGCATGGCCACGGAAGAGCAGTTAAAATGTATTGATTACGTGCGGGTACGCGTCACGTACTCTAGTGCCAGCGGCCACTCGACGCAAAGTACGCGCACATGCCCGGCGAATTTATTTCCCTGGTCGTCCGCTGCCCGCCTCAAACACCCCGGCGGCGGCAGATATCGCGTAACGGAGCGGTTGGCTGCACTTGTCATCCGCCCAGACCCAACCTTGAAACACAAAGGGAGTCATCGATAAGAACAGCAAACGAGACAGACGCTGCGTCCCAAATCGAACTATGTTCTCTTTGACAGAGCACTTCTTTGACCACTGCCCCCATATCGCTAAATAGAGAGTAGGGTGCGATTTAGAATGCATGGGGGGGGGGGGGGCAAGGGCATTTGTTCTCATTTAATTGGTTCTCGGCACAGCCCGACACTAGCTAAGAGCATTCGATCAGAAATTTAATGTTCTGTTTTTCTATAATGTAGCTATAAAACGTTTCTCCGTCTCTATAAAACATCGTATTGACTCTACTTTTACTCTTAGGGTTTTATTGATGAATCGCGCACTTCACTCGGATCCAAAGAGGGCGAGCTGTCTAGAAACGCCTCAAAGGGTGTTCATTTTCGCCAAAGAGCCAAACGGAAATCTATAGGACAGGTACATCCTTGACTCAGTCATGTCTATTTTGGTCAACATGAGATGGACTTCTGGGATAGAAGGTTGGCCAAAATCCCAAATCCTTTTCCTGGAAGTGAAGGTGATTGTTTTGATTTTTTTCACCCAAAAAATACACTTCATTAATTTAACAAAGTGTGTTGCAACTTTCATTACAAACATTTTGAATCATTCAAAAACTGGGCACATGGTTGAAAATAGCAACGGGCTAATCAAACATTTCTGTAAATTATCAAGTATATTGCAAGTACCCGGTAAACGGACAGTGGTCTGGATTCAAACCCATGCTACAGCAGTAAAACGACTGCTCTCTTACTTTAAACATCTTCAGTTACAATCGATACAAAGGAGTGTGAGAGGAAACAATCTTAGTTGATAGAAAATGTATGCACAATCTTGCCAGAGCAGCAGTAAAGGTCCTAAATTGTGTGAAATAAAATGTTGCTCTGTTAATTTCATTGTCTTTTTCTGCCTGTTTGATTATTCCATTGGTTTAGTCACTGGTGTACAAAGGGCTTATTCGAGAGTGTGAATAAAAGACTATATAGACTTAGTTGGCATTCAAATTTCCATTGCGTTTGAATGTCCACCGGTGTGTTCGCTGGGACACATGGGAAACCAGTGGGCACTGCACGGAAACCTGATAGTTTTTCGCAATCGCAAAACTCCAGGGGGCTTGATCAAAATGTGGCATACATTAGCCGAGGAGGTGATGGCTCGGAATATCGATATCTGCAACTACAAAAATATTCCAGCGTCTCGAGTATTGTGTTGTCGTGCTGGGTTACTATGATGTTGTTGTGTTTTCATGTCCTGTTACTATAATCTTGATACGCTGTGTTTTGTTTTTAATGGACAGAAAAAATACAAAAACTCTAAAATACAATACATTGACTTAAATATTTAATTGAACACGTCATTGTACAAGTAAAGTGCTAATCAAGTTGTTAGGTGGCGAAATAACAGCTTTAGTATTATGATTTGAGAAGAAAAACAGGTCAGAAAAAATACCATTTGCTGGTTAGTCATGAAAAAAGGCCTTTCTTCTTTTTGATTTTCATGGGACATGCTGAAGAACTTGAGCCCCTCGGAATTTCTGTCCAGTCTGGGAGTTTTCTCTTCATCTGCTGGCTAACAACCTGTGAAGAGATGAACATGTATCCAGGACATCGTCACGGTTTTGCACCATTACAGAAGTCAAAGCTGTGCTTCAGAGGTGTTCAACTCTTAACACTACCAGGTCCTGCTAGTTTGTGGTTCTGCCTCATCACAGATTGTGGTTCTGCCACATCGCGTACCAGGGTATAAACAACTGATTGGAATGGGCCTTGAGGTCCATAATTGAGTTTGAGAAGGCTCCACATTGACAGAGAGCCTTTTTACCAGGATTATAATTCCTACCCGGACCGGTGAAGTGGGAAGACATTCCACTTCACCTTGCGTTGCTTTGAAAGTTCTCCGGCGCACTCATGCAGATCAGTTTGTGGTCACAATTAAACTGTGACATAAACCTCCACCATGGACCAACCATATTGCACATTCTACCGGGTTATGGCCCGAATAGCAGCCCAGCCCAGTCGGTGGTACTGAAAGCAGCAGAGGTCCCCGTGGGGTGGCATTTTCCCCTCACTCATCTGCACCCGCTGCCCCTGTGCCCTAAAAACAGCGAGGAGCCTTGTGTACCATTTAAACGTGGGCAAACACCAGCCTTCTAGGTGTTCCTCAGAGTCAGACCACAACAAGTTGGGAGTGCGTTGCGGTTTCACTGCCTGTTACTGTACTCATGCGGCTCCTGAATTAAAGTGAGTAAGGACCTCAAGAAGTCCAGCAAACTAACAGTGCCCTTTATTTTGTGTGCTCCATGCAGGCTTGAGTCACTCGGCTGCGGCATCAAAGATCTGCATTTTGTGGACCTACTGAACAGATGTGGCTTTTACGATGATGAAACACATGGGTGCTGTGGGTTGAATTGATTGAACCATTTTGTACAGGCTTAACGGTTGTGTTCTAGTATGGTGTCTGAAAGATAAGATCTGGTTTGTCAGCCAGGGCCCTCAGTTAAGGATCCCTTGGTAAAGAGGGCCCTCAGTTAAGGATCCCTTGGTAACCAGGCCCCTTAGTTAAGGATCCCTTGGTAACCAAGGCCCTCAGTTAAGGATCCCTTTGTAACCAGGGCCCTCAGTTAAGGATCCCTTGGTAACCAGGGCCCTCAGTTAAGGATCCCTTGGTAACCAGGGCCCTCAGTTAAGGATCCCTTGGTAACCAGGGCCCTCAGTTAAGGATCCCTTGAATGCCACAATGTTCCTAAGCATAGTTTCTGATCACGCGCACCCTTGTTTGCCGCAATCAGTGCGTTTTGGAATTGATACTAGTAGATGGACATCGAGCCAAGTCAGAAAGCACCCATCATCTCAAGCTAGTCCTACAAACCAGAGGGACTTCAGTTCATGAATGCATAACCCCCCGGTCTCACACCAACTTTGGACGATGTGGAACACAGTTTGAAACATGAATGTGTGGTCAAAACATCTGCAGGTACTGCATGAGGCCAGCGAGTCAGCACGGACCAAAATATCACCATTAACTCAAAATGGATTTAACAAGGTGCTTTTGCCAATGCTAAACACAGAAAGTCTGTAACGTCAAAGTGAAAGATTAAAATCTACGAATTACAAATACAAAACAGAAAAAAAGTACTTGCAAAAGTATTCACCAGCATTAGTAATTATTTTGTTGGGGCACGTTTTGGCCACAAATCTAGCCACAAATCTTGTTTTTAAGAGATTTCGATGTGGCTTTGACTGTATGTTTAGGGTCTCTGTCCTGCTGGGGAGATGAATCTTCTCGCCAATAAGCCGACAAGCCAAGCGCCAAACATAGCACTCAGCATTGAGGCCAAACAGCTCTATTTTGGTCTCATCAGACTATAGAATCTTCTTGCACTTAACCTCAGTCTCCCACACGCCTTCTGGCAAACTGAGATTTTAAGAGAGTCATTTTAGTATGTATTTTCCTGCTCCCCCATGAGAGTCCACTTTTGTGAACTACTGTTGTCTTTTGTTGCAGTTCAGTGTCTCCCAGATCAGCCGTGGAAAACTGGAACTCGTTAAGAGTTGCCATAGGCTTCTTAGTGGCCTCGTTGACGAGGCCCTTTCTGCCCAAATACAACATTTTTGAGGATGGCCTGTTGTAGATAGATTCACGGTTGTGCCATATTCAGTTATTTTCTTAATAATGGACTGTACTATGTTCCAGGGGATATTCAGCACCTTGACTGGTGCTTTTGAAGGATATTCTTTACAGATTTACATTGGACGTCCCTTTATTTTTGTTAGAAACTGACCAATCCAGCTGTAGGATCACCGGGAGACAGTGTATTGAACCTGAAATCATGTGACAAACCTGAATTCCAGTCAACTAGTTACCTGACTTCTACAGACAATCCGTTGCGCCACAGCACATTGTGTCATAGAGACAACCAGAATACTATTTTTTATTAAGAACAATATTCAGATATTTCGTGCTGATCGGTGGCAAAACTCCTAGTAAAATCCATTTAATGTTGTAACACAATTTAATGTGGATTGGTCCAAGGAGCCACTACATATCATCCAGGTGTACGAACAGCAAGACATTGGAATAATCAGACAACCTTCACTGAACATTACGTCAAAGGACAGGGCTCAAATAATTTCCGGTTGTTTTAAAAGTGTGTTGCATTTAACCTGAATGTGGATTTACCAAGACTGGCAGAAGCCAGTAGGACCTTAGGACCTTATGCCGGAATTGTTCCTGTTAACTGTGACACACGTGGCCTGTGGTAGCCAAAGAGTACAGGCCAGGGTACAGGCCACCAGCCAGGGTACAGGGTACCAGCCAGGGTACAGGCCACCAGCCAGGGTACAGGGTACCAGCCAGGGTACAGGCCACCGGCCAGGGTACAGGCCACCGGCCAGGGTACAGGCCACCGGCCAGGGTACAGGCCACCGGCCAGGGTACAGGCCACCGGCCAGGGTACAGGGTACCAGCCAGGGTACAGACCAGAGAACAGGCTGCAGCAAGCATGCAGATAACATCCCGGCAAACTTTAACAGAATTACATCATACTACTCTACTGTCTCAACTCTACTGAAGACAGACGGGCCCCATTTCTGTTGACTAATCCGACCTCTGTGATCTATCCAAATGTCAAGACATTTACAAGCTGCTTTCATGGTCACAAAAATGTCAAGACATCATTTGTGCTGCTGTCATAGTTAACATTGCAAGGCCACCTCAGTTGATTAGTACGATCGGCCCAAATACCAGACGACAAATGAAATCACTTGACCAAGTGGCCAGGGTGCAGAGTAGCATGAGCATGCAGGTAATATGACATGTCCACAGCACTTCCTAAGGCATCACATGTTAATAACAATCATCGGATCAGTAAACTGTCCGTCTTAATAGGAGGACAGCATCTTTCACTAAGAGTAGGTAAGGTTGATGGCCTAGTAGTTACCAGGAATAAAAAGGTGGTTGGTTTTGATCTGTAAACGTGAGCCAGTCACTCAACCCCAATAGCTACTGAACGTCACTGCTGATGAGAGCATCTGCAAAATGACTCAAATATAAATATGTAACAAACTACTACAATAAAATCAGCTTGTGTATGTTACAAACATGTTAAGACATATTGAATGTATTTTTAAATCACATATTTAAAGACCAATTTTTTTAAATGCATTTGCAATACACTACTTCAAAAGGTTGATTTAAAGTAACAGGCCACTCGCATATTAAATGCATCACAAGTGTAACACGCTGTAAACGTGAACACCACAGAAATGTCATTTACGACGTGGATAGGAACCAATGAGAGTCCGATTTCAAGAGTCCTCTTGAAGCCCAAAGGGAGATTGGAAGAAGGGCGTTCGTTAATTAAACTGAATGGTCTGGCTCACGCAACCTATCGTGGCCAATCAGTGACACCAAAACAAAACAATTCCATTTCCATGATCACTCCTCCGAGTACTTCAGCTTCCAGATCCAAAGTTAACCTAAGGTATTATTGTCGGTGCGCTGTGGTGAAACAAGTGGCCACGCAAAACAACACTTTAGTCAGAACAACTTCATCCAGCCTAGATGGCAGATCAAGATCAGCCAAACAGCCAGATAGAAATGCAGCATATACTTGTATCCACTGGAATTGGCGCAGTATAATCCAGTATAGAAAAAATATTTAGCACGTGCTGCGTTGCAATATCGAAATGTGCCGAAAGACAGACAAGCTAGACAACCGCGTGGGGCTGGACTACATTCCAATATCCTTCCTGGGTACGAAGATCCCGATTCATGTCTGTGTTGTAACCAATGGAAGGCACCCAACATGGGATTACCATCCATCACAACTCCTCATAAGACATTTATCCGATCCTTTAAATGACATTTTCTTGCAGAGCGTTTCGTGGGTGGGTGGGGGGAGGGGGGTCTCTCTCAATCTTGGTGGTGCTAAAATCCTTAAGTGACCCCCCACTGCCACAGCTAGGGGACGGATCTGGCAGTGTTTATCTATTTAGAGGAAACTCTAATGCACTCATATTGATCCCGAGGTTACCATGAATAGACGTGGCAAAGAGGAGTGTGTGGGGGGAATTAGACTACCTGCTACGGAATATTCGCCTTGTCTGAAAATGAACACCATCGGTTGCGACTATTAAAACGGACCGGTTAATAATGGCCGTCACCCCAGGAGACCGGGACAGCGAGCCCAAAACGCCAGCATGCATGGCAGCCAGACCGCGGTTCGGTCCACACCTGGTTCCAGCTCCAGCCCGATGCCACAGCGGGGGCCACCACTGGCCTTCAAAGGAGGTCAGAGGGCGTCAGACCGGTCACGTTGACCCCGTGTCAGACTGCGGCCGGGGGTTAAATGTAAGCAGGCTCCACACTAAGCCAAGGAGCCTTGGCCTTGTTAGACGGGAAACTCTGTGCACACATCGATCTCCCCTCGCAGGATTACCGAAGGCCAAGGGTCACGACCTTGCGGGGCACATCACAAATAAACAAAGCCCTTTGTGGCGAATAACGATTACCTCTGGGTTAACGCTGGGTCTGTAATGTTGTCTTACTGGGCAGGGCAGGCATCCCTTTCTGGGATCACTTGACTCACTCATTTGGCTTGACGGTGAATTCCGGCACACCAGTGAACCAGGTCATGAGCGGCAGCAATAGTAGGGAGACCAGAGCAGTCGTATCAACGCGGTCGCTATGAGTACGTCAGAGCAGTCGTATCAACACGGTTGCTATGAGTACAACAGAGCAGTCAGTTGACACACACTACAACAGTTCACTGTGGACGTTAAATTACATTGCAAGAGATTGAGCTTGGCGGAATAGCTTCCCAACCGGATTCACACTATTGAGTTAAACTCCACCAGTTAAGTACATGGACACGGGGAACATAGCGCCGACGGCCTGGGTACACATGTGCCAGCTGACCGAAAGACACGGTCCCAGGCCACTTCACGGTGGACTGAAAGATGTTCACCACTGGGCAAGGGGGATTCACGCTACAGTGGTACATGTTCACTGCAGGTCTTGCACTGGAGTTTGGATTTGGCTTACTGGGTGGTGTAGGAGTAGGAGTCATGTTGATAGATATTTAGGTTATGGTATGACGCTCCTCTGCCAAAGACAAATGTATTACTTGCCTTGGTTAAAACATTTTTAAAAAGCAGTTGTTAGATTATTATGCACCACACAAGACGGTATTAACAATATCGGTCTGTCTTTACTCAGCCGGGCAGCCGACCAATGGCATTACGTCCAACGGTTAGCCTTTCGACCAATGGGACAATGTCATTAACGCAGCAAACCTGATCGATCGAGCGACCAATTCATGAAAACAAAAATGTAGCCTGGCGTGACTCAGGCACGATTGAGGTAAAGGCGGCTACCATCGGAGGGGAATCACTGAAGAGTTCTTGTGTGTCCTTATCCAGTGGCTCCTCTCCCCAGGGGTCCAGGGTCACCTCCCTGATCCGGGGCGCTGCCTTGTGGGCATCCGGGACAGCGGAGCTGAGACCCAGTTCCTATCAGAGAGAAAAAGCAGATGCAACCAGTACAGTGGGACACGTTGACGCGTACATCAGTGGGACACGCGCCCCAGAGGGACACGCACCCCAGTCTGTGTGCCATGTTTCGTTGGCACAGAGGTGGCAAATTAGTGAAGAATCCCACCTGGATATGTCCCCCGGAGATACTGTACCTCTGGCATTGGGAGATCCAGGAACAGATCATCCTCCTCCATACTCATGTCCCCGCTGTTCCCCCCCTCGCCCGGGACTGCAGTCCGGACGCGGGGTTGGACGGGGTCAAGCTGCACTGGGGCAGGTGGGGGTGGAATGTTTTCTGTCCTCACCGGCTTGTGGACAGAAGCTTTTCTCACCAGTTTGTACTTGGGGGGGAAAAACAAACATATCACCAGATTGTTAGTCTCCGGATTTAAAAACTATAGAGATTCCATAGGAGCCAGTTTTCCCCAAATAAGCAGAGTGGGTATCCTACCCAAACTGACCGCATCCTATCAAAAATGAGCCACTAATAGACTTGTTTTTAAGCGTGTTTTTTAGTGAAGAGCCCTGCACTGACAAGTCGTGGCCGATACCACACTGCCCTCGCATTTGGAGGAGGGATTGCTGCAGAAGCCAAGGAAAGCGTGGGCCGGTACTAATCAGTCTGAGAGGACAGAACCTGACGCCAGTCTGGCCTGCAGGCTTTGTGACCTGACAACCAGACGGGGGGGAATATTATTGGGTGGGTGGGGAGCGAACAATGAGGGGGAGAGTATTTGGGGGTGGGGGGTGAGAATGATGGAGGGGGGGGTTGATGGGGAGAGAGGGAACGGGGAAGGGGTGGGCAGGGGTGCGAGCATGCCTTCCCCACCAGATGTGTCGTTACGCACTCGTCCCTAGGCCCTCGTCCCTAGGCCCTCGTCAGCGGTAAACCGCCACACAGAATTTGTTTCAGCCTGGGTCGTGCCATTCAGCCTTATCGCTACGCTGAGGTAATCTGCCTTGTCTCGCCACACAGCGTTAAACCCACACACAGGGTTAAACCCACACACGCAGCGTTAAACCCACACACGCAGCGTTAAACCCACACACGCAGCGTTAAACCCACACACACAGCGCTAAACCCACACACACAGCGCCAAACCCACAAACACAGCGCCTAACCCACACACACAGCGCCAAACCCACACACACAGCGCCAAACCCACACACAGCGCCAAACCCACACACGCAGCGCCAAACCCACACACGCAGCGCCAAACCCACACACGCAGCGCTAAACCCACACACGCAGCGCCAAACCCACACACGCAGCGCTAAACCCACACACGCAGCGCTAAACCCACACACAGGGTGAAAACCACACACACAGCGTTAAACACAACCACACACAACGGCCGACAGATTTGTCTAGGGGTCACAATCTTTGAGAGGCAAAGCCAAACAAATGAAACCTCTACGACAGGCTACGAATGACGCACTGCGGATCAATGCTTCTAAATGCCACCATATTCCCAGTAGGACACTTACGTTATGGGATGTGGTCGGCAGGAGTATTGACCGCCTCTAACACGATTTTGTTACAAGTAATGAAATTAAGGGCAGACGTGTCCGCTCGACATAAAGACCAGTATGTGACATAACCCCTCTAGCAGGGTATTTAGCCGGTAGCGCAGTAGTAAAAGTGGTAGCCATGGATACATTCTGGGCTTGATCACGTCATAAAACAATCAGGGTGGGGTCACGTGATGTGGTCAGAGAACCCAGCGGGGGAGGACAATGGTTGTTCCAGCATTCACCTCAGTGATCTGGTCAAATCGGACAGCACCGGCTGACCCCGCACCCCCAAGGGTCATGTGATCACAATTCCGATGAGATCGTCGAGGAACTCAGCAGACGGGAGACGAGGCAGACTACCTCGGCATTGCAACAAGGCTGAATGGCATGACCCAGGCTGAAACAAACTTGGTGTTCCACCTCAGTGTTCACATGGAGGTTTGACACCACCTACTGGCGGAATGAATGTATAACATATAGTCCTCACTCATGCACTGCATAGATGTACAGTATTTTACAGGCACCGCAAAATAGCTACACTTCAAGGACCTGACATACAAAATGCAAATACTAAGCATCCTTTACAATATAGAACCAACTTGAACACAATTGCAAATGCCACAAATAAAACAATCCTTTATTCAATGGATATTATGGAGATAATTGAGGGGTTGATTTTTCTAAAACAGAGATAGGAACCTACACAGTTTTTTTTATATCAGTGTAAACCCGATTATTCAAAGAGCAACCTTATACTGACCTCGGGTTCTATCCAGGTGAGCTCAGGATGCCGTTGGCTGGCTGAAACACCAGGGGGCGCTGTGGGAATTCCCTCTCTCCGCAGCAGCTCCACCGTCAACTGGATTAGGAAGGTGGGGATGTGCTCTGGGACCCTGGCTCGAATTGCCTTAAAGTCACTGAGCTCTGCGGAGAGAGGAGGGGATTTGTCTGAGGGCATTGCATTAAGGGATGGGACCCTTGTCACCAAGTGTCAGATGAAAAACAGGAACTGGATCCAATTAGAGCACTACTTGCCACGTGAAGCGTCTCAGTAATGTTTCCCTGTCGGTAAAGCCTGCTGGCTCCAGACCCCGACATAGTGACATATTGGTCAATTGTGTTTAATATAGCCTGGGTGACAGACTATTTTCAGCTCCCTGACAGGCCCTGTGGATGTTGAGGGGACAATTGAGTGTTGCAGGAAGTGTAGTTACACAGGAAGTGACATGTCCGTACCAGAGTTGAGGGGGTGTGACTGGATGACACTGGTGATGGTGCTTCGTAAGGCCGCGGTTAGACCAGCTCTCATCGTGTCCAGGGGGTAGTTGGCCTGGAAGGCCTGGATCAGCTGGCACTCCAAAACGGCCAGAGGCAGACTGCGTACGTCGCTCACCTGCGTCTGATCACAACAAACACAGACGTCTTAAAGAGCCGAACACAAGTATCTGAGGAGCTCAAAATGGACACTTGTCAATTGGGACACATTACAGTTCAAAAGAAAAGGCCGGCCAGTGTACCCAACTCAGACTTACTTTCTCAAAGGAACAGGTTTCAGCATGTTTTAGATGTGACAATGTACATACATACATACATGCACGCACATCAAATACTCACACACCATACTAAGCCAAACGAATGCCTACTGGGTTCGGCCGGGTTACGCATGCACCACAGCTAAAGACGTTTTAGAGACAAGGATCTTGTTACGCATGCACCACAGCTAAAGACGTTTTAGAGACAAGGATCTTGTTACGCATGCACCACAGCTAAAGACGTTTTAGAGACAAGGATCTTGCTAAAGGAATACAGTCAGCGCAATGTCTGGTCGGTCCGATAGCGTGAGAATCAAGACTGATACGGGTCTCCAGTGGAAATAAAAACGGGACATAAATGTCACATGGCCCGGACTAAAACAGGCCTAACCATGCTCTTGCCCTCCTCCTGGAAGAGTCGGTAGGTGATGGCGATGCTGTTCGGCAACGGAGAGGGCCTGGGCCGGTCCGTCACGGCTGCCGCACCGGCCACCGGACCGGAAGCCACGGCCAGATCCGGCGAGTCCACCTGAACAAGCAACAGGAGTTTGACACACTGTGACTCTGATGAACAGCACCCCGTATTAGCGCCAGCCAATGTGATGTTGCCATTCCGCTGGCCGCCCAGCATGTGAGTATGCCGACCCTGCTGTAGACAAGCCTTACCGGAAGCCCGTGGGTGACGCAGAAACTCGCTATGGCCTTGAGGAGGGGCTTGAGCATGTCGGACTTCGCCTCTGACACGCCGTCCACCTGCTTCAGACTGGACACGGTGCACAGCCTGCAAAACAACGTGATAGTGATCCTCAATCAGCCAACAGAACACCGGTTGCATCGTCCACCGTTCCACCAACAACCGCAGCTGCGTCACTTAAAATGCTCGTCGTCTATCGTCTAAGTGTTTTTATCGTCGTAAGTAAGGCTGCGCACGCAAACGAAATGTCAGCCATCGGATGACTACCGAAAGAAAGAACAAAATAAAACGCGCCGTTGTCATTCTCCACTAGGGCCGACTGTTCCGTATGAACCTCCCCCAACATACCTCAACCTGGCCAAGTCCAGGAGGATTTTGTTGGTGGCCAGTATGGCGGGTGGGATGTCCCTCTCGCTGGCAAGTTTCTGTCGCTCGGCGACCAGCTTGGCATACAAAAGCGTCTGCGGGGGGACAAATGAACCAGGCTTTGACAGTACAACACTGGCACGCTGACCAGGAAGCAGGAGATGTGCTGTGCGCATATAAGGGGTGGGGGGGTATTTCACCTGCTCTGATTTACTCAAGGCAATGATCCTGAATGCGTGTGTATCCTATACCATTAATGTTGTGAAAACGGGACCTGTCACAACATGACGTTAAGCTATATTTATTATTATTATTACTCAAATCACTGGAATGATGGAACTGATCATATGGGTTTGTTTTAAGTTCACTCTACCTGCATTTCCAACTCTCTGGGGGAGACAGGAAGTGTCTGCGTTCTGTCACTGAAAATAAATGAGGGAATTAAAGGCAGTGTCCGGGGCCGTGGGTGTGTTCTAGGACCCACAGGCCATAGGGTGAAACTGCATAATATTATTAGACAAGACCTACATAAACAGGCAAATGCCATTTGACAATTTGTTTTATCAACATCTTCATACCTGCTCTGTGAAATGTCTGACTTCAGGAGAGCTTTGCTGCTGACTGGCTTAGAAATGAAAGGTACCTTGTTGTTCTTTTGGGAGAAACAATATTAGTGCACAACCCACCTATATTGCTAAATGCTTACTGATTGTTGATTATCAAACATTTTACATCTAAGACTCTTAAATTGTATTTGTGTTTAAAGTGGAACTTTGTGGTAGTGCCCTGTCAGGAGAGATACTCACATGGGGGTCTGAGGACGGTTTACTCCAGCTGTTTGTGGCTGTGGATGCTGGGTCATGCCATTGTCTGAAATCAGACAAACAGCAAAGAGTTTTGTCTAGAATGACAGTTTGAGGAGTGATCACTTACCAAGGAGGAAAGCATGACTATGCGTAACATGAAGACTCATGATCTTACCACTTTGCCTACAAAACACAAGCCATGCTTCACAAGGCAAATGTACACTACACATTTAAGTCACAACTCAATGCAGTCACACATGCACAGACAGCTCTCTGGGGATGAAGCGTCAACAATGCCTTGACTCTCTGTGGTCACTTAAGATCCCATAGGTTCTCTTGAAATAGAGTTGTTACCCTGATGTTCCCTCTACATTCCCAACTTGGCATCATGACCAACTAATCATTCCCCACATCGCATGGCTCATTATTCACTCTGTCTACTGTAACTGAACAACAAAAAGTACAATATGTACTAAAATGTATTAAATCACTAATGGATGTTTCTCTTAATAGGAGCTAAACGAACTAAATGACACAGCTGCAAAAAACAAGTAAATTTAAGTCACAAAAAAAACTACGAAATAACCCTCCCCCCAAAAAAACTTCAAACGCAGGAATTCGCTAATAGCCAAAGAGAAACATATCTTACGAGAATGAAAACAACAGAGAGGTAGAGAATATTTGGGGAAAGAGCTTAGAAACAGAGGAACAAGATATCAAAGCCAAAGCGCTGAAATGTCCGGGAGACAAATCACGGTGGCACACTCAATAAAAGCAACAGCTGAAGGATTGTGGAGCCAGGAAGAATTTGGATGCCTTGTCAAGAACAAGGGAGTCTCAAAATAATGCTCTGGCCTGAATAATGACTGCTACACAGATCTCATGGATGCTGACAAGCTAATGACGTAATAACTTCCCTTTCCCAAAGCCTAGAAAATCAGGAATTACACCAAATTATAAACATGTCATTACGGAACCCAACGTACAAATGTCTTCCAGAGTTATGACTCTTTGTCCAGCTGTGCAGAGGGTTCAGAGACCCTTCTCAGCTCGTGACAAATGCCAGAAGACATTTTGGCACCTCAACATTGTGTTCACTTTCATCGCTTTGAGGTTTTTACTGTTTACGTTGACGCATGGCGACAGGTGGCCGGACGTCCTAGTCGGGCAAGAGCAGGTTTGTGTCCAAAATATGGAAAGAAAGAAAATGACCACCTAAACTCGTTCAATATTAAACGCTTGTTTTCCCGATGTCCAATAGAAGGTTACTCGTTGAAAATACTTCACAGATTAAAACACGCTTTCCCTGAACCACATCTTGACAAGTCATTCCGCTGCTTGCCACAACGCCTAGGTCGCCAGGACCTTACTGCGGTTACCCGCGTTCCGGAGTAGAACGCATTCACTGGCCAACAACCAAAACAGAGCTCACAGGCGCCTTTTCCTGGACCACTGCGGTTGTGCCACAGCTGGAATCAAAACACACGGCTACAATGACTCATCCATTCTATAAGCCAGCTGCTTTGTCACCAGGGAGAGCCATTGAAAACTTTTCTGCGGCAAAATGTTTTGCCATGTGGTGCCCTGATGAACACGACCAAGGCGAATGACTTCTGAAGGCTGGCCCGACTGCAACCCAGTGGTTGTGTTTTCTTTAACGAGTGCACCCATCCCCATAGAGGGGACTAGTATGCATACTGCGTAGTGTGCACTGCAGAGGGTCTACCTTTGTGCAGACCGGGCAGTCAAGTCGGTGTCAATCGACTGGAGCAGAAGGGTTCGGTGTTTCTCATTCAGCGCATCTTTGAGCCACATCCTCCCCTATGAAATAGAAGCACACATTTAAATGGTATCCCACCCACTTTAAATAAGGATTCCCCATATAAAACACCGTAGTCCCAAGTCGTTTTCAGGCGAACACTTGAGTCTGGGGGAAAATGAAAAACCCCAAAACCCCATTTTACAGCCATCAACATACTATTTTCAGTAATTCAATTTTCCCTAGCAGCAGGCATTCCAAAAACCTGATTACAGTCTCAGTGACAGTGCATAGACGGAAAACATAATACAGTGTTAGTTTTTGTTAAATTATGTCATGTTATGATAGCTTATGCTAGGCTAAGCTATGTATTGCTGAGTTATGCTATGTATCGCTTCGCTATGAAATGCTAGGCTATGTTTAGCTAGGCTAAGCTATTTTATGCTAGGCTGTGTCGAACCTTTTGTGTGATTTTGCAGAGGGTGCAGAACTTTGTGGCGCCAATGGCTTCCATCAGGTAGCCCTCATTCACCAGATGCCGTGCCAAGGCTTTCCAGCAGGCCTCCAAAACATTCTTGCCTGCTCCGAACAGAGGGTGTTGCCGGTACCTCTCAGGGACCCTCTGAGAGTACTGAAAACAGAACAGGATGATATACAGGCACCACACAGAAAGAACTGAAAGCATAAGGGATTACATACATGGACTTGTCCTAGATTTCAGAATGTACCATAATGAAAATGACCCAGGCCGAAAATATAAGACTCACAGATCCACGCAAAAACAGGATCGGGGCTGATGAGCCAAAACTCTCCCCCATAGCACTGATGGCTCCCATCAACTGGAAAGCCAACATGCCATAGTCTTGACACCCACCACCCACTACGTCGGTAACGGTGACTCTGTTGACCGCCCTAAAACCACAGATGGGGGAGATAAAGTCGCTGTTTAACATTGGTGGATAAGACGGCAGGATCTGAAAAATGCGTCTTTAGTTGGAATACAATTCAGGTGAGTGCTGGACAAACACCCACCCAGAACGGCAGTTGTCACAACACTTGTCGGTTCCCATGATGCCAGAGGTGACTTTTCTAAGCTGCTTGTCTTCGAAGTGTGAGAGGATCAGTCTGAAGAAAAAAGGCCGCATGAAGCAATCTGGAAATACATATTTCAACCTTAAAACCCCTTCTAATTTCCCATTGTCATGGACTAAAGGAATAACAACTGGACTTACTTCCTTCTGCACTTGGAGGAGTTGAGATACTGGTCCATTTTTCCCATCATTTTGAGCTTGTATCCACGGAATTTGTTGTTCACTACCTGGTTAATGAGGAACCTGTGCGGAATGACGTCAGATGAAGCCTGGGGGTTTCTCCGAACCCCAACTCTAACTGCTTCAAAGACAGTCTTCATTCAAAGACTAAGTCATTACATCCGGTCTGCCATTCGAAACAGGATGTGTCACAGGAGTATTATTCGCCCTTCAATCCCAAGAGAAACGGACCTGTTCAGTTGCAGGTCTGCTGGAGCCCACAGGACGTGGCAGGCACTAGGTAGCCCGTCTCTCCCAGCACGCCCAATCTCCTGGTAATAAGACTCCATCTCTTTCGGAGCACCGTAGTGGATGACCTCCCTGATGTCAGGCTTGTTGATCCCCATTCCAAAAGCAATTGTGGCCACAATACACTGAAAACAATAAAATGTATATAGCACCTTAACCTAACCAACCCAAATGTTATTTTCGGCACTCACCCTTGTTTCGAGGTTCATGCCGTCTGATTAAAAGGACTTTACATTTCTGTTTCAGGCACTTAAACTCATGATGACGATGTGGATATAGGGTAAAAAGATTGACCCTTTCTGCTGTTTGAAGCCCACATTCCATGCTTTCTTCATAATAACCTCATATGGTTTTCATGTGAAAATCTGCGCTTCAAAGGCGAGAAGGCATGGAACCACGTAACAACCAAACTGTGTTTTCTGTGGCATTTTAAATGTTCAAACTGACCTGGATTTCATCCCTCATGAAACGATGCTGGGTCTCCCTCCTCTGACTGATGCCCAGACCGGCATGGTACACACCACACACAATGCCCAGCGAGGTCAGGGTGGAGGTCACGCGCTCCGCCTCTTTCCTCGAGGGGCAATAAACAATGGTGGACCCTTCAAACGCATAATCACCTCTGAAATGGCCAAGAGAAAGATAAAGAAGTGTTAATCTAACTAGCATTAAACACACACTGGAAGAAGAAGTGTTTATCTAGCAGTAAGCACACACCGGATGAAGAAGTGTTAATCTAGCATTAAGCACACACTGGACGAAGAAGTGTTTATCTACCATTAAGCACACACTGGCCTTACGTATACATAACGTAAGTATACTGAAATACACACAAGAAACAAAATAACGTAGGTATACTGAAGTACACCATTGTCCTTTAATGTATTTAATGTATGGCTCCTACCCTACGGCCCTCTTCAGGAAGCCCTTCATGTCCTTAACGACGCCCCCAGACTTGCGGCTGACGCCCAGGTAGAGGTTGGGTCTGTCGAAGGAGGTGCAGGTGACCAGGGGGTGCTCCAGGTTCAGGCTCTTGGCTATGTCCTCCCTGATGGAGGGGCTGGCGGTGGCCGTCAACGCCACTATGGGAACCTGAAGACAGGACACAGGCGATGGGACCGGGAGCTTGCCGATCGTCCCTGAACTCCCTACACCAGTTGCGCCCGTACCAGAAGCTGATGACGGGATGGCTACCAGAACGCAGGGGATCGCTTTAAAGAACGTATCGTAGGCCGGCGGGCAACACCCCTGACGATCTGGAGCGTCACCCCAATGACCTCATCCACACTCCAATGGAGGTGTGCAGCAAAGCACAGGGCAGCCGAATAGCTCTGCTTGAACGCCAAGTTAAAGCAAAGAGCCCGAAAACTAAACGCTAACTTGGAAACAGTGTTCACTTGAAAACCTTGGTCATAAAGATTTCCAAATAGGAGTATTATATAATTAGAATGAGAATGTCAGTATTCGCCGTCAGACCGTAGCACATAACGTGTGTCATTTTGAGGCCAGTTGTGTAATGCTCAGAAAGCACAGGACCCATGATGCAAAGGGATAGAAATGCCCTTACGTCAGGTAGACTTTTCTTCATGCTCCCCAGACTCTGGTAGGCACCCCTGAAATCATGGCCCCACTCGGAGATGCAGTGAGCCTCGTCCACTGCTATCAAAGTGATACCTGCAGGAATGGAGGCAGAACAATGATGCCGATCCCCAAAAATAAACTGCACCCCAAAGGTCTCGGCAGAAACATGACAAATGATGTCATGAAAGTCACGAGTAGGGCTCACTCACCTATACTCTTATTGAGATGAACGAGTAGAGAGATGTTACAAGAGCAGTATTCTGGGGTCATGTACACAACTCGGTATTGCCCCCTGCAGGCAGAGAAGAGTAATTGTTCTCAGCCTAGGTGGAATGCAGGTCGTCCACCGTCCACACATTTCCAATGGAGCCTAGGTTTTGCCAGGAAGTCATACTGAGACCAAGGCCTACTTCACAGATGTAATGGTCAGCGTACCGGCATCCATGTCAGTGGTACAGTATTTCAAACTCAAACATACTTAGTTGACCAGTCACTCCTTCCCAGAGACACGAACAGTAAGTACTGCGTGTATATATTAAGAATACTTTAACAGTTTGCGAAACCCTAAAAGCGTATTTTCAGTTACTGTTAAACGACTTACAGTTTCAAGCCAGATAAAACATTTTTTGTCTGAGCCGAGCCGAGATAACAAGCTGGAATGTTGGACATCCTGAGGAGCAAAAAAAAAAGACAAGTCACGTTGTTGCAGAGAAAATATTAGTTGTTTCACGCCACCCATCTGCAGATAGAAATGTAATGAACAGAGGAAACTGCAGTAAAACAGCGGCGTTTCTTGTACAGCTTGTCTTCTTGAACGTTACACAAACAAATTAAACACATAATTCTCCCAGGTAGACACTTTAATATAAAGCATGTGAGATTATTATGTTCAAGAAATTACACGGACCCCAAACCCAATGGCATTTACGCTGGCCGGAATCGGGATTCCTAACGGCTACTCACTCAAGCTGGAGCACTTGGTCCTCCATGAGAGCGATGAGAGGAGAGATTACTACACTGACGCCAACACAGTAGACCGGGGGGAACTGGAAGCACAGACTTTTCCCATAGCCTTCAGAGAGACACGGACAACCGCTCACTTCAGACTGGAGAACACCAATTGCTGACATCACTGTTTGTACATCAGGTGTCCCTTAGTGACTTTGTCCTCGGCAGTCAGCCTCGGTAGCGGCAGTCAGCAATACATTTAGGAGAGGGCTGTGGAAGGAACAGGGAAACCTACCTGTTGCCATGACAACAATGTTGTCTCGTCTGTCCTGCAGAACCGAGTGAATGACTTTCCACTGAACTCTGAAACAGAGGTGATTTCTCGTGTACATAGAATAATAGGCAATGATGCACGACAGAACAGGATTCCGCAGATCACCAGAGAATTACTGAAAACTGTTTGTATTACAAGGGAAGCAGGAGATGTAGGGTGGGGGGGGACTTACGGCTTGAAGCAACTGTGTCCGAAATATATCTTGAGACACTTAATTTGTTCCGGAAGTGGCTCTGGAAGAGATGGATCTGGATGTGGAGGGAAGAACTCAACAGATGACACAAAAACAGATTCCCATCCGCTTGAGTACTTTTGAGAATAGGAAGACAATGATGGCTAACTCCTAGCGGGTTGACTAGGTTCTTAGCCGTAACATTCATTACTAATGGCAAATGTTTGTTAGCCTTTCAATGCCAGCCTTTCTACGAATACATCTAAACTGAATACCATCCTTATGGTAAGATCTTTAAACCTGTAGATCTCTCTCAATGGGGTATTGGTATTTCAGGGTAGGGTTTTAGAAATGTCATAAATTGCATGCAATATGGGTCATGGAATTTCTGTAAAGCTCAACTCTTCAAGCGATAAAGGGCAGCCATTATTACTATTACCACGGTCACCTAGCGTTACGAAAAAAGCTGCATGATTTATGGTCATTTGGGTCGTTGGTGTTTCTCTGTGAATCATTTTGGAAACCTCCATCAGTACCGAACTCCTCCTGTTCCTCCTCTTCTAGGTCCTCCTCCTCCTCAGGACCCACAGGTGTTTTCTCAGGCTCCGGTCTCTTCTCCTGACTCAACTTCTCCACTTCCTCTGCACACTAAGAGGAGAAATTTTACAAAGCTTATTTCAAAATACTTTTGTTTACTTGATTTTTATTTTATTTGAGATCAGCTTCTGGTTTAAAAACTAAGACTTTGTCAGGTTGTTAGTGAAAAGGGATAAGCACTCTTAACTCTACCAGGGCAGAATACAAAATCAACAGAACCTTAACCGAGTGGTACAAACACAAGCATAGAACAACATAAAGAGTGTGTCCTAAAAAACATTAAATCAAGACAGCAACCCATCGGTTGTATTGTACAAGAGAAACTAAAGCTCAACCTAACTAACTTTACAAGTACTGTGTTTGATTAAGATCCCCATCAAGTATGAGAAACCAATGAATATTTCAAACAGGCATCATTAGAAGTTAGGGTTGGAATGAAGTAACAGGAAATCCACCATTCTCTCGGACATCCGGGTCATTACCTGTAGCATCTCACTCTCCAGCTCCTCGTCGCTCTCAACTTTGTACGAAAGGTCTGCGGAGTAATTTGCGGCATTTCCCTCTGTCTCCTTCAATCGAAAAACAGTACAAAGATTAACCTTAAATCTCACATTAGGGAAGATTAACCAGGAAGTCCGGAAAGAGCACACAAAATATGTGGTCAGTCATAATCGATTGGTACTGCCGGCCTGCCAGAGGAAGTGCTGAACATTGGGCGGCCTGGATGACCTTCCTCCCCAGCAGGCACAAAGGATCTCAAAGGAGAGCAGGAGAGCAAACCAACCAATGACCCATTCGGAGGACCATACAATACGGGCCGACGCCAACACAAACCCGACAGTGATGTAGGGGACGAGGACGGAGGAGAAGAGAACTGCCAATACAATCGAGGAGTAAAACCAGATCAGGACGGAGAGTGTTTGTCATTTTCTTCTGCTAATTATTTTCCTCTGAATTCCAGACGATTCCTGCATGTTGTCTTCCCACCTGTGGACGGTAAGAGATGGAGGTCTCGAGGACCTCAAGGGTGGAGAGGTGGGGTCGTTTCCTGAGGTCAGCCACCACCTCCTAAACCACCTGATAAGTTCCGGGTTTTCCGACATCATCAGCCCCCAGGCATTTGTCCTCTCCACGGTGGGTAGACTCATCGCTGTCCGTGAGCAGACCCGGGGTCGTGTTTCTGGGTGTTTAAAAAGACGCACCACTGATGACGATCCTCGGTGTGGTGTGAGAAGAGGGGTTAGAGCGCATAACCTTTTGTCTTGCTGCAGTCCCGGGCAGGGTGCCGTTATATGTGGCTTGCACCCTGGGGTCCCAGGCTGGGTGTCGTTATATGTGGCTTGCACCCTGGGGTCCCAGGCTGGGTGTCGTTATATGTGGCTTGCACCCTGGGGTCCCAGGCTGGGTGTCGTTATATGTGGCTTGCACCCTGGGGTCCCAGGCTGGGTGTCGTTATATGTGGCTTGCACCCTGGGGTCCCAGGCT
>JACXGK010002228.1:29179-57125 GCA_016801125.1 Novumbra hubbsi | reverse complement strand
TCGTTCGGTATTGTCGTATGTGTTGTGTGTTCAGCACGTATGTGCTGTTAACCCCTTTGAGTGACTCCGTCACTATTGATTATCGCTTGTTCTCTGAACGGCAGTTGTCGTACACTTACCGTGGCTACATAGGGACAATAAACTCTATTGTGCAAACTGCCTACCTGCATTTTGGTCCACTCCGTCCTACACCGTCACACATTTGGAACAATGGAACACAAGGGACATGCATGTTATATTGTATTTATCATCAGACTTGAATCTGTTTTCAAGTGTACATACAAACCAATGAATTTGAATACATTGAATAACTTTTGGTTAAAATTTGGTTTTAACCAGTATTGGTAGCTGCTCTCCATCCAGCGCAGGATTTGACATTTTGTGGTGAACACAAATATGTAGACCGATTTCTGATATTTATATGAGGTTGTACGAATTGTAAAAATATGTACGTTACCAATAACACTACAATGTACATATTATCTATGTTCAACCCCACTTGGGGATGTAGGAAGGTTTACCACTAGTCCCTCCACAGACACTGTTGTAAACAGAAAGTATCCAATCTAACTGCTGGGGTTCTGTATCTGAAGGCATATTTAAGCTATCAAGACATAGGACCTACAATGGAGACAGGAGAGACTTGTGAAAAGACATCAAAGAGCTTTATCATGTAGAGAAGCAGTTACCCTTCGACAGGGGAGCAGCTAAACCCAGTAATGAGGAAGACAGAAAAGAAGTACTTTGTTATAATTCCACCAAAATGTTATCTTATTACATCATTACATTCATTACTTCACATACTTCCACCTATAGAGAAATTATCCAAACAAACGTAAGTCATGCAACCTACAACTGGGACGCCCTAAATGGTATACTATAAGAGACTATAAGATCTGTGTTCTTATGTTATGTCTCTTCACAGACCCCGGATTGGGAATAATAATACTTTCTATTGCATAAATAAGTTTTTGTGTGAACAAATCAGCGTGGTTGTAATTGAATTTCACCTGGTCAAGACAGCAAGGATGCAATGCAACGACAGTTGTGTACTGGTGTTTGGATTCCCTTTATTTCAAACTCAGATGTTTTTGTGTGGTCTGTGGTTCTGTTTAAAGGCCTGAACCTTTTCCCACCCAAGCCAGTCACTCATGTGTCTTGTCATATGATTCTGAAAACCAACAAAACAAAAGCTTATCAGTTTGTACACGCAGAAGAAAAATAACTGGTTGTAGAAATATTCAGGAAATGTACACACTCTTGGTGTTTAATATCCCCTGGGGAACCTTTCATTGGCTGGAGCTTCATTGAGATCACTGTCTACCACAAGTCTTTGAGACGACAGCTAAACTTTGGGAATGTAAAAAGCAATCCAACATTGAATACTTCCTGCCCCCATTTTACAATTTTGATCATTTTCCTTAAATGTACTAAAACGCTGGATGTCATCCCTTTGGATAGCCGAGTGATTTAAAGGAAGTCATGCTGTAATGTATTTATTTTGGTGTTGGGGGCATGTAAATGTGTATGTTTTAATATGTATGTATAAAAGAAATAATAAAAAGTAAAGAAAAGACTAGGAGCAAACACGTGGTGTAACAACATCCCAGCAAAGCCCTGTTTGCATGGGATTAGAACAAACTTTTTAAACACACTGGTAGATTGGATATAAAGAAGTTAATTTTAAATCTAGACAGGTGGAAAATGTACATCTTTGATGATAGAAGAGAAAAGTTTTGCTCATTTATTTTTTGTAGGCTTTGAAAATCTGTTCTTCCACCAAATAAGTGTCTTCCAGATTAACCTCAATGTTCCTGAACTGGATGCAGATGTGCCAGTAGGCCTGCCCACCGAGAAACAGTTGAACGATATGTTGCCATACTGCTGTTCACAGAAAGACTTTTGAAAACCAATTGGAACTGGTCCAACATCATCACCATATCTTATTTGTTTCAGTAATAAGAAGCTTCAGACTCCTCCCAACTATTTCATCATGAATCTGGCGGTGAGTGACTTCCTCATGGCCATCACCCAGTCCCCCATCTTCTTCATCAACTGTCTCTACAAGGACTGGATGTTTGGAGAAACCGGTACTTTGACGTTAAAAATGCCTGCATCTGATCAGTTGTCCTAATCCAAAGCTTCAGCTTTCATCTTATGTTTGGTTGTATTATATTGTAAGGGAAGTATTACTGTGGATCACTGTGGATCACTGTGGATCTCTGCGAAATGGTTTCTGTTCAGGCTGTAAAATGTACGCCTTCTGTGGGGCGTTATTTGGGATCACCTCCATGATGAACCTGCTGGCTATCTCCATTGACCGCTACGTGGTGATCACCAAGCCCCTGCAGGTCCTCCGCTGGACGTCTAAACGTCGCACCACCGGGACCATCCTCCTCGTCTGGCTCTACTCTCTGGCCTGGAGTCTGGCGCCCCTCCTGGGTTGGAGTGAGTCTTCCCACCAACACAGGCCTGTTCTGGGCCATTTCTATCAACGTTCCTGCCCCAAACTCCGTGTGATATTGTCACCCCGTGTTGCATTATAATGTCACCGTGTAGATGAACGATGTTGTCCCTCAACGCACTTTCGCCATCCTGCCGTTAGTCCTCTTTTATGAGTGCATGAAAAGGATCGTCAAAAAAGGGGAGGAAAACCAAACGATGACAAACAACACTTACAATTAGAGTACGCTACTCCATGTCGCTGACCTCACGCTGACATAGACGGGACAGTACTCATTGAGGTGCAGGTGAAACCGTGACCGATTTTCCGTAACGTTGGCATAACTACTTCTGATACCATGAGCGTGTCAGTGGTTCCTCGTCTCTGACCCCTCTCTCCGTCTCCAGGTTCCTACATCCCCGAGGGCCTGATGACATCCTGTACGTGGGATTATGTGACGTCCACACCAGCAAATAGGAGCTACACCCTGATGCTCTGTATCTTTGTTTTCTTCATTCCGCTGGGTATCATCTCCTACTGCTATCTCTGCATGTTCCTCGCCATACGCACTGCCAGTAGGTAAGCTGGTACATCCACTCATACTGGCCTTCCACTAGCCAGCTTTTGGCCGTTATAAAAAATTATAAGTGAAATTATTGGCTGCCGGTCATAACTGTCCTGAAGTAAACAATAGAAATGAAGGCCCTGTGAGAGATGGTTAGTACCACAAATGTTATTTGGGTTGTAACAATGCAGTTCCTGACAATTCTTTGACAATTGCCTTTGGTGGGACTTGGCTCCGTATGGAATACTACCTGGAAGTAGCATAAGTCTGCAATAAGGAGCAGAGGAAAAACATTTCTGACAGAAGCTACATTTGCAGCTAGAGATGACAACAAAATGCCAAAAATGCCTACAACAACATAGACATGAAACTGCGAGAAAAGAAAGATTTTAGAGAGTAGTGTTATTTATAAAAAGAGTTGGATTAAGCAAGGCCAAAACAAGAATAAACACCGGTTCAGCAGCATTTCAAGGTGGATGAACTAATGACATTAAAATCGATATCAACTCTGATTAAGCACTTTTTCTTCTGCACAGGTAAATTGACTTATTCACATTATTATACGAATTGTTTAGTGAACTGGCTAGTCAGACCCAATTTACATACAATATATATTTATCTAAAGAAACACATATAACTAGATAGCTAACATTTCCTATCCGTGCTGGTGCCTTTGCATTAGCTGGTTCTATGTTGATTAATTTTTTGCTGTGTCTAGGAAAAGGAAACCCAGCAGTCAACCAAACTTGTGAGGGGAGAGGGGAAGTAGGAGGAACAGTTGGGGGCGCTGTTTATCATCTTCAAATTATTTTCAGAATGTTACCTATTCCAGCTTTAACTTGCAAAACGTACACACTCTTTTCATACTGGCAAAACTGGCATAGACTGCTTTAATTATCCCTATTTACACTGGGCAGGGGATTCTGTCTACAAAACTAAATTAAAGCTGTCTGAAACTGTCTTCTGTGTAGGGAAATGTAACAACTATTCCAACATTATTTAGAAGTAAAGACGCAACGAGACATGTTTTTCATTCCAATAACCAGTTAGGATACAAGTATAATGTTTAGGTTTAATTTTGTGGTATGGACAACTTGAAAAACATTTCAAAATGATTTCATAATAGCATTTGCTTAGTTCATTTTTCATAGCGTGTCCGGTACATTTCTCAAATGGTTGGGAAAATAAAATGTTTTCATTGTCAGTCACATTGTGCAGCGACAAATGTTCTTAACGGAAGCCCTGTCACATACATATAGTGTACATTATATTCTTTCCCCATACATATACCCACATCTTTACACTGTCCTCCACCTAAACCCATCTCCAATGCCCACAGAGATATGGAGAAGCTGGGCAGTCAGGGGAGGAAGTCCACCCTGATCCAACAGCAGTCTATCAAGACCGAGTGGAAGCTGGCCAAGATTGCCTTTGTGGTCATCATTGTGTATGTGATGTCCTGGTCTCCCTACGCCTGTGTCACCCTGATCGCCTGGGCTGGGTAATTATGGACTTACAGATGGGTTTTAATAAGGAGGCTAAACCTAGCTCATTAAGTAATAAGATTACATGTGCAGGCAAATCTGATCTAAATCCTTTCGAAATTAGATTACATTGACTTGCGAAACTGATCCTAGAATAAGATGGCAAGGTCAGGCGGAACTGATCCTAGAATAAGATGACAAGGTCAGGCGGAACTGATCCTAGAATATAATGACATGGTCAGGCGGATCTGTTCCTAGAATAAGATGACATGGTCAGGTGGAACTGATCCTAGAAAAAGATGACATGGTCAGGTGGAACTGATCCTAGAAAAAGATGACATGGTCAGGCGGAACTGATCCTAGAATTAGATTAGATGTTCAGCCGGGTCTGATCCTAAGCCCTTTTGACCTAGTTGTAGAGCTGCTTCAGCAGGATCATATAGGGGTTAGTGAGGTTTGGGAATTCAAATATAAAAATCAGTCCTTGATTGTTTTGAATTCCCTCAAAATGTTTGCGGTGGCTGAGTGAGTTTGTGAGACGCTGTCAGAGACAGCATGCCATAGGTTGTCAGATGTGTATTTTTCAGGGGAGTGTCCTGTTGGCATTACAGCAGCTGATTGTCCTGTTAAGGCCTGCAGCACCCTTCAGCAGAGTGGGTGTGACCTGTTAAGGCATGGAACACCCTTCAGCAGCGTGGATGTAACCTGTTAAGGCCTGAAGTACCCTTTAGCAGAGTGGATGTGACCTGTTAGGGCATGGAACACCCTTCAGCAGCGTGGATGTGACCTGTTTAGGCCTGGAGTACCCTTCAGCAGAGTGGATGTGACCTGTTAGGGCCCGGAGTACCCTTTAGCAGAGTGGATGTGACCTGTTAAGGCATGACACACCCTTCAGCAGAGTGGATGTGACCTGTTAGGGCCTGGAGTACCCTTCAGCAGAGTGGATGTGACCTGTTAAGGCATGGAACACCCTTCAGCAGAGTGGATGTGACCTGTTAAGGCCTGGAGTACCCTTTAGCAGAGTGGATGTGACCTGTTAAGGCATGGATCACCCTTCAGCAGAGTGGATGTGACCTGTTAAGGCCTGGAGTACCCTTTAGCAGAGTGGATGTGACCTGTTAAGGCATGGCACACCCTTCAACTGAGTGGATGTGACCTGTTGAGGCCAGGATCACTCTTCAGCAGAGTAGATGTGACCTGTTGAGGCCTGGATCACTCTTCAGCAGAGTGGATGTCACCTATGAGGCCTGCAGCACCCTTCAGCAGAGTAGATGTGACCTGTTGAGGCCTGGATCACACTTCAGCAGAGCAGATGTGACCTGTTGAGGCCTGGATTACTCTTGGAGCACCCTTCCGCAAAGTTTATGTGATGATGTGCAGTCTGCTGAAGATGACAAATAACAGAGCATATGATTTCTTCTGCTCACTCCACAACACCTTAGGGTCACATCAGACTGCACAGAAGCCAACTAAGCAGGCAGTGGAAACAGACACCTGCTAATTGACCAGAGCTAACTGGTTTTTGGGGTCATTATCCAGCTTCATAGTCAAGTGCTGAACAAGGTGTTTGGAGATACTTGGTTGTATTTAAGCTGACAATGTTTAGACAAGTGCTAGAAACATTACCTTTACAAATTAATTCTACTCCTGTCATCAGCAGTTACATCATCAATGAAAACTAGTTAGCGAGTTCCACTGGCAGCCATACATGCCCCAATCATACATTGTGCCTAAAAAAACAGGATGGGGCAGTTTCTTTTTTACTACCCAATTTCTTTTTCCATCTCTCTGAAACCTGTTAATCTCTGTCCCTTCTTTCCACAGTACCAGTTTCCCCAAACTCTTTGATACTACACTTAAAGGAACACTTAAATCACACATCGGGTCTTATTGAAGTATCATTTTCTATTTTTTTACTGTACATTGTGTTATCTGCTGAGAAAATAAACAATTATTCATTTTAATTCATACTTAATAGTTTAACAATTGTCAATAAGGAAACCAAAATCATCAACCGACTGAGAGCTGGATTCAATCTTACACCTAAAATCAAAGTTAACAATTGTAATAAATTATTTACAAGCAATTAATTTGAGCAGTGTATTTAGGCCGGCCTGTTTTAAAGACT
The DNA here is from genome assembly GCA_016801125.1 of Novumbra hubbsi. Classification (NCBI taxonomy): domain Eukaryota; kingdom Metazoa; phylum Chordata; class Actinopteri; order Esociformes; family Umbridae; genus Novumbra; species Novumbra hubbsi. The sequence continues at coordinate 50,505 of JACXGK010002228.1, read as the reverse complement.
AACCAGTGTAACTAGCCAATGTTTTTTGCACCTGGCAGTTAATTCTCTGTAATACCTTCTCAAGAGTCTTCCTGTTTTTCTTCATTTTGGTGGGCGTCTTTGTTTATCCACTGTAGAAATGTTCCTTGGTCCACCAGGTTGCCATTGCAGAGCTCACTAGTGCTTGATATCGGTGGTTTACAACATGATCTAAATATTATGACTAATCTGACCCATGATGTACCACTTGATTTGCGTTGACTTTTTGGTCATCATGTTGTTTGTCAGAATCCACCAATAGGCTCCAAAAGCAAAACCGATAATAAAGACTAGACATCTCTTTTGTGCTATAATGCAAAGAAATGCATATTTGTAAGAAACAGTTTAAATTTTCCAAAGATGGTTGGCACCCTGGCAGAAGGATTATGTAATATATATAAACATTTCTGTAACTGTTTGAATATTTTTGGGGTTCACAAAAAAACAGACTTCATCTTCATGTATTGATCTTCATGTATTCATCTTCATGTATTCATTTTATTTCTCCTTTCAGCTATGGACGTTCCCTCAGCCCATACTCCAAGGCAGTCCCAGCTGTCATAGCGAAAGCCTCAGCCATTTATAACCCATTCATCTACGCCATCATCCACTCCAAATACAGGTGAGTTTGTCCTCCATAAGCCTCTCTTTGTAGGAAATACAACACCTTCCTGTGTCCTGTCCCAGGCTAAGTGTGGTTTTAGGAAGTCCCTCAATGCCCCTTAGGTGTGATTGGGTTTGAGAGTCCAGATGAGACTCCTGTGCTGACAGCCTCTGGCATTGGTGGAAACAGCAGGAATATTTTGGTGGACTTTACCAACAATGCATCCCTCTTTCCTGTTTCCTCCCTTCACCCGTTCCATTTGTTAATCAACCATGCAGAGAGACTCTGGCGGAGAATGTTCCCTGTTTGCACTGTCTGGCCCAGCCCCCAAGGAAGGACTGTATCTCTGTGTCCAATAGTGAGTCCTCCATCAGGGACTCCATGCTAAGCAGACAGTCTTCTTTTTCCAAGACCAAGTTCTACAGAGTTTCCTCCATGTCCACCAGAGACACAGTGAGTTGGTGTGGAAGGTGTGGGTTAAGGGGTAGGTGCTGCTCGATTTAACCAAATTGAACAAGAAGGGTTTGAAATTGAGATGTGTTTGTCTAATCGGTGGTTAATATCACATTCTGAGAACTAGTGAGAGGCAATGAACAGGGTGAATAGATATAAACCAGAAATAAAGATTAATTCAGGAGCATGCGTTAGGTTTTTAAAAATACATTTTATTTCATTATTTTGCTTAATGATTAGAGACGCTGGCAAAAAGTGTTTGCCTCTGGAAGCGTTAAATGTTGAATAAACAAAAAAATCTTTAAAAGTTTAAAACAGGATACAGGAGTCAAGTGGCAATTCAAATGTCTTGTCAATTACGTATATAACTTAAAACAATGTTCACGCCAAGTAGTTGCACCAGCAAAACTATGAGGTGAAAAAATAGATGTACAAAGGATAACAGTAGTGTTTTTGCTAATGGCACTAATTATCGTATAATTTAGCCCATTTTAAAGAACAAGAATGGTTCCACTAACTTTAGCTGTTGTGAAAGTCCTAATAGGTTTAACAGATGTGTGGAAAGTGTAAGTAGTTCGGAGACAATGCTCTCTGGGACCTACATTTCAACCCATTATTGTTCAATGAAGCGAATTGACTGTAATTCTGGATATTTAAACATGATTCAGTACAGTTCATAATAATGTATGAACTCAGTTGTAATGTTTGCCAACATTTCCCCTGGTAAAGTTATTCACGTTTACAGCATTTTGTTTTTGTTTTTAATCCTTAACTCAATGATGTTTTTACACAAGGATGTTGCAAGCCCACAACAATGCTTAAACCACAGCCGTCAACCATTTTTAGGTCTGGGAAAAGTCTATAAAATAGTTTTTAGGAGGGAGCAGTTGAGACTCAGTGGTACCAGAGAAAAATGTAAGTCAGGCCGTATGGCTGGAGGCTAGGCTGTACAACACAATACATAGCTGAGTACCATGGTGATGGCTGTATCATGTTATGGGTATGCATGGTGATGGCTGTATCATGGTATGGGTATGCATGGTGACGGCTGTATCATGTTATGGGTATGCATGGTGATGGCTGTATCATGTTATGGGTATGCATGGTGATGGCTGTATCATGTTATGGGTATGCATGGTGATGGCTGCTTCATGATATGGGTATGCATGTTGACGGCTGTATCATGTTATGGGTATGTGTGGTGACGGCTGTATCATGTTATGGGTATGCATGGTGATGGCTGTATCATGTTATGGGTATGCATGTTGACGGCTGTATCATGTTATGGGTATGCATGGTGATGGCTTAAACATTGTATCGGTATGCGTGGAGATGGCTGCATCATGTTATGGGTATGCTTTGCATTGGAATGGAATGGAATAGGGAGAGTTTTTTACTAAACTAAATTAAACAAAAAAAAGCCAAAACCCCAAAGTGAAAACTTTCATACTAACATTAGAAAAAAAAGATGTATTCATGCAGGGCAATTACCTTGAACATGAAGCCTAATCCACACTCTTACCTATATATATATATCAAATATTCCTTAGTGTCCTAACTATAGTTTTTGAGTTGGCAATATGCTGTCCAATTATCAATTCCCAACTTGGAAAAGCGTCATGTGTGAACATTTTCAAAATCTTTCACACACACCTTGAATTAATTAGTAATGATACAATGGGAATCATACATCGGTAAGAGTTTACATTCTAAATAAAATCTTAGCTACTGATTGAGGACAAAAACATGACAACCCTCTGTTGTCTAAGACTGACTCACACTCTCTGAAACACACTCTGACACACACACTCTGTGACACACTCTCTGAAACACACTCTGACACACACACTCTGTGACACACTCTCTGAAACACACTCTGACACACACACTCTGTGACACACTCTCTGAAACACACTCTGACACCCCAGGACTCCTGGCTAACACACACAGGCATCCTGACCTGGGTTGGATGCTCCCCCCAGGCTGTGTGTGTTTGATGCTGTGGACCCATGGGGGAAACAGGTGTCCGCTCACATTACCTCTGAATCCGTCGCTGTGTCGAGGGGTCCACTTGGGTGGGAGGGGGGCAGCATGGCCCAGGGTTGCCGTGCCACGGGATGAGTAGGTACCACTGTCTCTGCTAGTCCTATTTTAGACTGCACATTAGTTGCCACAGTCTCAGCTGAACAGTGGGAGGTTTTCAATCGTGGACCTATGGAAAATTCTTGACCTCGGACTAAAAAGAGCAAGCGATCTTTATCAAAAGGTATTGTACAGATTATGGTGTGATGTGTAACCTTGACAACAGATGTGGAGTGACGTGGAGCTGGACCCCATGTCTTCTCAGTCTCTAAGAAGCAGTCCTTACTCTGGAACTCTAAGGGCGAACGGGTGCAGACAGTTGGAGCAGCTAGAGGTCAACATAAGGGACCTGGGAAAGGTAAGGTATATGTTCCGGGAGAACTGAGCTGTTTCTGTGGCAAACTCACTCAAAAGGACGTATCAGAGGCACTGTGAGTGCTGTTCCAAGACGTTACAGTAATCATACTGACAGCATGATGAATAAAATACCATAACAGCTGGTGTTGGTTCACAGATAAACATTTTATGAAACAGAATTGTTGAAAAATCTATTTCTCACTAGGAAAACGTAAAAGTCCTTAACGGTATGTCACTTTATTTATGTAATATTTATTTTTGTGCTTTAACAGTGTTTTGTGGCCCTTAGGCTTCCGTCCCAGATAGGGGCTCACTAAGCAGCTGTGACCACGACCTGGATGCTGAATCTGTCAACATCGCCACCGTGCACCTCCTGATGACCAGGGAGGAACAAGCTGAGGATGGCTGGCAAGAGAAGGAGACCCAGGGGAAAGCCTCCGAGCTAGCGTCACCTCCCAGGACCCCCCACATAGCTGATCCACATTTAACACAAAGACTCTGCAGTTCCCCACATCCTCGCCAGGCACTTGTCACAGATGGCGGGGGTCTATAATGGAAGAGCCTGGAGAACAGACCAGTGAGAAAGACCTGACACTGGGCCTTCAGACCTCAAACTGCTCCACCCAACTGCTGAAGAGGGTGGGGAAAACATTATTCTTGTGATACGCCTCTGGGGATGTTTTTCCAAAGTCTTGGTTTATAGATGATGTGTGTATGTGGATATGATGGTGTCACAATATTGTATAGAAAACAGATGAGAGCAAGAAAGGAATGTCATCCTCCAAGGAGGTAAAACATATAAATCCAATCAGGGTTGGGGGACAACACGTAGTTACATGTAATCAGTTACTGTAATCAGTTACACTACCTGCAAAATAAAGGATAGATTACTTAGGCTACACAAGCAGGTTTTTGCAACAAAAAAAATATTTTACATTGGTAGTTTTCAGAAAGAGCTGGCTTTCCTAAAACCCCAAAGAGCAAGAAAAAACACGTTGGAGGTAGGACCATGGAAATGTATGAAGCAAGGCTCTAGCTTTTAAGGCCAAATTGTCAAGTTGTCATCGATACATGTCAGTGGCTTTTTAAAATTCCAAAATACACAACATGGTTATAGAGGATGCCAGAGGTCAGATCCTCTGAAGAAAAGTGTTAATAGGTGGAGATCAAATCCATGACCTGTCTAGGTGAACTTAGAAAGCTAGTTGTTACCAGGCTAGTCTTATGGTATCGTCCTAGGGCTCAGGTCCCCCTCCAGTTGGTGAGTGAGTCGGAGAGTCGGAGAGTAGGAGAGTGAGAGAGTGAGAGAGTGAGAGAGTGAGAGAGTGAGAGAGTGAGAGAGTGAGAGAGTGAGAGAGAGAGTGAGTGACCCAGGAGAAAAACAGGGAGTCAATTTAGGATGAAACTGGACACCAAATTTGTAGAAAAGACACGGAACAGAAAACACTGACGTTATACCCTCAACACATAGACACTGACGTTATACCCTCACCACATAGACACTGACGTTATACCCTCACCACAAAGACACTGACGTGATACCCTCACCACATAGACACTGACGTTATACCCTCACCACATAGACACTGACGTTATACCCTCACCACATAGACACTGACGTTATACCCTCACCACATAGACTATTGCACATTAGATGATGGGGACTGAGTAAAGTGGATCGGGAAACCTGTGGCCCCATCCGAAGACCCTGACAATTCCCACTAGGCAGAAATTGCCCTTGGACACCAAAGGGACACAACAGACCACTAACTACCTGGGGACAAGGCTGAGTATAGCACTGAGTTTTCTCCCAACGCACAGAACAATCTGATGGAACAATGTTGACTAAACGCCCTTAAGTCAAGCATGGTGAAATGCCTGGTAAAACTTGATTCACACTCGACCAAACTAAACTAGACCGAAGCGAAGACAGATTAAAAGGGGAGTACAGAGAGATGCTACATCCCAAATCCATGCATTGTTTACAAAGCAAGGCTCACTTTAAGATGCGTAGTTTTAAGTTACCATCCCATTTTGCTTGTAAGGAAGAGCGTTCCAGAACATATGCGCATAACTAAGCACATAACTAAATACAAATCTCAATAATCCTAAAATAACAGTGAAATATACATATCACATTTCACAAATGTAAATGTTCTTAATCTCACTTCCGGCTTTAATTAAAATATTTGTGTATATAATGACGTAGTCTACTATTAAATAATTGTATTAGCATATCATATTCAGTTACCCATTTTTGCTGACTGTGGAATATTCATCAGAATAATTGTATATATCTATACCATAAATGCTTTCAGTGGACTTTTACAGAATATATGTGGACTTCTATGAACAATTAGGCCTTCATCTTGTGACTGTAATAGGCAAGCATTTCAATTTGTTTCACCTGACTGAGACTGACCACTAATCAGAGTCCACTGACAACACAGCATGTTTTTAATGGATCCTTTCTGACTTTGTATAGTACCTCAAGGGAAAACTAATCAGATTAAGTGATTGTGTAATCCTAAAATTCCACAATTTATTACAAGTATGGACAGGATTAACTAACAGATGACATATACAACTTAATCTACTGTACCCAACCCTGATTACAATCAGAAGTAAACACAAGTGTCTATCATAAACACAACAGTCACATATCAACCATACAGCAAGATGTAAACACAGTCAGCTGCTATTACTATTTTATTTACATCTAGGCTCTACAATCAGCTTTTAACATAATCAAGTGGAAGACAATTCTTGCACTTGCCAGCCAATCATCTGGTAGTTTTCATCAAAGTCTTCATAACTATCTGTGGTATTTTACATGACGGTCGTGTGTTATTTATGATCCTTCCACACTTCTTAGTACATACTATATGTCTAATGAATAGTTTAACTTATAGTCTCCTCCAGAAGACTTACTAATACATTTTACTTGATCTCTTAGTGTTTATCCATGAGTTGTACAGCAGCTGGGATGGATTTGTTGTTGTTTTCTGTCTGTTTCTGTGAGTACATGTTATAAAACCAACCAGCGCATCACTACAGGACTGTATGTTTCCATTATATCAATACTCAAAATCCTAATCTTACCACAGCACACTCCCACCCATACTATAGGGTACACTTTCTTGGAAAGTAGACAATGGACAATGCTGAAGATTTCTATCATTCACATTTTGGCGAATCATTGCATTCAAATGTTTATAGTGGATTCTGTACGAGATTAAACTATTTTAATTTTACACTTTTTCAATACATTACAAGGTAGAACCAAGCATATTTTATATATGGGTATTTCTGGTAGAACCAGGCATTATCCGTATTTCTTTATCACTTGTCTCTTTGTACAGTGGGGAGAACAAGTATTTGATACACTGCCGATTTTGCAGGTTTTCCTACTTACAAAGCATGTTACACTTCATAGGTACACTTCAACTGTGAGAGACAGAATCTAAAACAAAATCCAGAAAATCACATTGTGTGATTTTTAAGTAATTCATTTGCATTTTATTGCATGATATAAGTATTTGATACATCAGAAAAGCAGAACTCAATATTTGGAACAGAAACCTTGCAATTACAGAGATCATACGTTTCCTGTATTTCTTGACCAGGTTTGCACACACTGCAGAAGGGATTTTGGCCCACTCCTCCACATAGACCCTTCAGGTTTTGGGGCTGTCGCTGGGCAATACGGAGTTTTAGCTCCCTCCAAAGGTTTTCTATTGGGTTCATGTCTGGAGACTGGCTAGGCCACTCCAGGACCTTGAGATGCTTCTTACAGAGCCACTCAGTTGCCTTGACTGTGTTTCGGGTCGTTGTAATGCTGGAAGACCCAGCCACGACCCATCTTCCATGCTCTTACTGAGGGAAGGAGGTTGTTGGCCAAGATCTCGCAATACATGGCCCCATCCATCCTCCCCTCAATGCGGTGCAGTCGTCCCGTCCCCTTTGCAGAAAAGCATCCCCAAAGAATGATGTTTCCACCTCCATGCTTCACGGTTGGGATGGTGTTCTTGGGGTTGTACTCATCCTTCTTCTTTCTCCAAACATGGCGAGTGGAGTTTAGACCAAAAAGCTCTATTTTTGTCTCATCAGACCACATGACCTTCTCCCATTCCTCCTCTGGATCATCCAGATGGTCATTGACAAACTTCAGACGGGCCTGGATATGGGCTGGCTTGAGCAGGGGGACCTTGCGTGCGCTGCAGGATTTTAGTGTGTTACTAATGGTTTTCTTTGAGACTGTGGTCCGAGCTCTCTTCAGGTCATAGACCAGGTCCTGCCGTGTACTTCTGGGCTGATCCCTCACCTTCCTCATGATCATTGATGCCCCACGAGGTGAGATCTTGCATGGAGCCCCAGACCAAGGGTAACTGACCGTCATCTTGAACTTCTTCTATTTTTGAATAATTGCGCATTATTAACAGTTCCTTCTCACCAAGCTGCTTGCCTATTGTCCTGTAGCCCATCCCAGCCTTGTGCAGGTCTACAATTGTATCCCTGATGTCCTTACCCAGCTCTCTGGTCTTGGCCATTGTGGAGAGGTTGGAGTCTGTTTGATTGAGTGTGTGGACAGGTGTCTTTTCTAAAGGTAACGAGTTCAAACAGGTGCAGTTAATACAGGTAATGAGTGGAGAACAGGAGGGCTTCTTAAAGAAAACCTTACAGGTCTGTGAGAGCCGGAATGCTTACTGGTTGGAAGGTGATCAAATACTTATGTCATGCAATAAAATGCAAATGAATTACTATAAAATCATACAATGTGATTTTCTGGATTTTTTTGATTCCGTCTCTCACAGTTGCAGTGTACCTATGATAAAAATTATAGACCTCTACATGCTTTGTAAGTAGGAAAACCTGCAAAATCAGCAGTGAATCAATACTTGTTCTCCCCATTGTATGTGTGGGGGAATTTTAATGTGTGACATTGTGTCATGGATAAGGACATAAAGCAACTATATTTCATTACTTACAGAACTATTTGGTCATCATCTAGCATAATGGTTGTCAAGACCTTTTTGAAAAGCATCTTGGGAAAGTTCAAATTGGAATACATTGTAATATTTAGTGTTTATTTAAGGTTTTATCACTGTGCTTCAGCTAATAGCATTAACAAATCACCTACAATACTGTTACATTACAAAACTTAAAAGAACATTGTGCATGTGAGTTAAATTGTATGAAGATCATTATAGAAGTTCTCCTGCAACCTTTCCATGGTGTCTTGAACACAAAGTGTTCTATGTTCTATGTTCTATGATTATTACACTAACCTAGTGTGGCCATGAAGGTCTCAGTATTGTTTTTGAAAGACAATGTTTACAGTATTAAACAAGTAACATTGAATTGTGTAAGTTGACAATGCATTTAAAGGAGATTTATGTAGTATGCTTGGATAGTTTCATAGTTTTCAATGGTGTAATAAGCTGTCTTATTCAAAGACATTTTACTTATTGATTTGTATTTATTTATTTATATTTTGTTGGATTGGTCTCTCAACCATTTTTTTTACTATATGTTACATTACCATGAATCATTTAATGTCATGACTTGGTACGAAAACTGTCATTCTTTCTTTTACATGTTAAGCACTTTGCAATGCATTTTCTGAGACAAATGTCTTATGAAAATAATGTTTTATTTGCTTTTCTTTAACTATTCTTGTTTGGTTGGTAACATGATCCAACATTTTATTCATTAACATCTTGACAAGTTAAGGCTATTTACATCACTGAAAATGTCATACTGAGTGACATTGTTTTTGGTTGTCAACACAACCACGTATCAATGGTCTTTTTTGCCACTGACCTAGTTTGTCTTTTATACCATTATGTCTTGAAAGAACAGTTTAAAACTTTGATGTCTTAACTTGAAATCAATGTTAAAGAATTGGACAAAATCAAATAAATACACATTCTATAACGTTGATTTTTGGTCAATATTTAATTGACAACCAAACATGTAATTATTTAGTTTCTCTACAAATATACAATTGATGCTATATGTTGAAATCATTCTCCGTTTAAACCAAGAAAATATTTGAAAGAATGTGTTTAAATCAACAAAAATGTAACAAAATTAAATGAACTTTCAATATGTATTTATTTCATTCAGTTCTAATTACTTCATTTTGATCTGAGCATAAGACCTGAAAATGTTACTAAGGTACAAACTCCAAATAATGTACAGAAGGCTTGTCTGTGTAAACTTAGTTACCATGATGACATATTCACTCCTACCTTCAAACCATGTTTGTCTACAAGTGTCTGTGCTGTTCAGTCTCAATTGATTATAGTTGAGATGAAGGGTTTTTAGACAGTTCTCTCAGGTATGCTTAGTTCAGTTCATTCAAGCAGACAGGGGGGCAGACGCACCTAGGCGATTCCTTGAATCATGTTCGATAAACCTGAATCCCCGCTGAGCAATATTGAATAAATGTCGAGCACAGCATATTGATTATTAAGGCCTTTTCAGGATTAAGCACAATTACAGAGCTGGCACTTCACTTTGAACAATTGTAACAATTGTAACAATTGGATGCGATTCCAATATACGTATATGCTGATCAAAATAATTTAACTCCCATTCATTAGTTTAGTATAGTACATGATTTAGGAGAAATCAGCAAAAACATTATTTTTAATTAAGGTCAGACACTGCTGAGGTTGACAAATTATATAACCCTTTTAACACCAACTAGTCTTCTTTTAGTGTCACTTAAAGCATACACTTTACTCATCCCCAGCACTCATCCCCTGTACTCATCCCCAGTACTCATCCCCAGTACTCATCCCCTGCACTCATCCCCAGTACTCATCCCCAGTACTCATCCCCTGCACTCATCCCCAGCACTCATCCCCAGTACTCATCCCCAGCACTCATCCCCAGTACTCAACTCCACTCTACTAACCTCTTAATAAATTATCCTGGATTAGGGTCATTTTGCTTTTATTTCTGGGGCTAATTTATTCTATTTATGGGCGTGCCTTGTGACCTAGAACAACCTTAAGTGCATTTAAATTAAATTCACATGAAAATACATTCTGATTATAGTAACTTTAATAAACTATGGTCAGGGTACTGATGTTGAATATCTCAGACGATAGTGGTCTCACTGATTGTGTAACGAAACAATAAATCTCTTTACTGCTGAAGTGAAAAGAAAGTCAGCAAATACCCAGAGAGAAGGTCAAGCCTTCATAGAAGGTAAGTGGGAAACAAGTTGTGCACAATTTAGTCTTATCAGGCACTTATTTCTGTTCCCATGTCATGTACTTGTGTGACAGACAGGGTTTATATGGCTCTGGTCTTTACCAACAGTTTAGAAATGTCACCTTTGTTGGCACGGCTGTGTGGGTAGAAAATAATTAGGTAGCTGACTTTCCTAACTAACTACCAAAAGTTGCTTTGGATAAAATGTTACCTGAGAAGCCTTATATGGGCCTTTTTTCACCAGTGACTTTGTCAACACTACACAAATGTTTTACTTTTTTATTTGACCACTAGGGGGCACACATGAACTGCAAATTACTGTCAAACATGTCAGAAAACGACCATAAACCATTTAAACACTCCTTTATGAGAGGCCCTAACCTTCAGCTGGAAACTATCAATTTTGGAACATAAATTCTAGCAAATTTCTTGTTGTCAGCTGAAAACGACACCTTTTTACAATGTCATTATCCTGATTTTAAGACTAAATGGCAAAAATAACAGTATTGTGTAATGCAACACCGTACTGAACTGTACTGAACCAAGCATGGATAACTCCCTGCAAAACGCACTGTAGTCTTTTAAACATCAATCACAGTTTTATTCAGACTGGGTGTTCCCCAGTGTTACTATGTCCATTGTGCTTCCAAAAACCCTCTGTATCTGCAGGACACAGGTATCAGAGGGATCCATGGCAACTAACACAGCCAAAGAACATATTCACAGACTAACATCGCAAACATTTCCCAGTGCATGCTTCTCTGGCCAAAAGAGAATATGTTATTTGGTCATATTTGGTCCACTTTTGCTCATGCTGTTATTTCCACAATGTTTCTTTCCCTCACAACCCTTTTTACTTTTATTTTAACAGTTTAGTTGTCTGAATTTGTTTTTCAAGTACAGCGACGGTCTGGGAACAATTAAGTTTAACTGCTTTTCATAGGGATGGAACGTAGAATACTTTGGCTTCGTTGTGGACATGGAATGGCAAGTTAGAAATTCACAACATATCATCATTATGACCACTTATTCTAATGAGCACAAAGTTAAAATGAAACCCAATGTGTTAAATTAATAAAGGAACACGGACGATCATTGTTATAGTCGTAGTTTTGGAGTTGTTCCACCCATCTATCTTTATATGAAAGCCTTAACTGTATGTCCCGCTGGATATAAGCATCTGCCAAATGATTCAGATGTAGAATGTGAAGTTGACAGCTGGTCCGACTTGTTTAATTTCTATTAAATTACGATACAATCCAGCAGACAAGCAGCCATGATTGGACTACAAGCCCACTGGAAGACCAGGCCACACAAGTTGAAGTTTCATCTCCACAGCTTACTAGTGGATTTTCCACAAAGCACAACCCATTGCATTTTATAAACTTTAATGTATCATGATTAAGACCAAAACCAGAAATGTATTGACAAATTTATTGGAAGAGGTAGCTTGTACAGAACTATAATTTAGTTAAACACCATTTGGCTAAGACAACTGCTAACAAATTATCCAGCAATTAGCCTCTGCTTTATGCTGGCAATCAGGTTCACTCTTTGTAAGCAGATGAAAGCTTAGATTTTTTAAAATTTGGGAGTTAGTTCATGCTATAGGTTATAGATGTGATTTAGACCCGGAATCCTCGCTGGCCACTCGAAAACTGTCCCAAGGTGCCTTTAAGGCTTATAAGGGAAATTAAGCTCTGAGTTCTAGAATGCCAGATGACTGTAATTGAAAAAAAGGCATTGTCTTTTCAGCCTGCTATGAAGTATCTATAAGATGCAATAACTGTCATAAGAATCGAGTTTGAAATAATAACACTGCCTGTACGCCTATCACAACTCCCATCTAGCCTGAACAAATAGAATATTGGTTCCTGCATAAATGATTATTTATAGTAAAATTATGGAACTAATGAGAAATATCATTAGCTCATTTTAAATTCTGATAACGTATGATCATGTGTTAAATTAAACAAAGAAGGCATGAGGGGATGGGTTATGTGGACAATTTTCCATGGCTAAGGGTTGTTCTTAGGTACAAAATAACGCCCTGAATAATTTCAAACCATAGACCAGTGTTTCTCAACCCTGCTCCTTGGCGCCTCCTGTGAGAAACACTGCTAGACCAATGGGCATTCATCAAGGACGAAGTTGTAGGTGTGTCACAGACAACCACAATGTAGACATAGATGTGTCAAAGACAGCGATTATGCAGACATAGATGTGTCAAAGACAACCATTGTGTAGACATAGATGTGTCAAAGACAACCATTGTGTAGTTGCAGGTATGTCAAAGACAGCGATTATGCAGACATAGATGTGTCAACGACAACAATTATGCAGATATAGATGTGTCAAAGACAACCACTATCCAGAATTAGACGTGTCAATGAAAACCACACGCAGAAGCAAAAAACCTGCACAACTTTCGGTTCTCATCACAAGATGAGAAGCACTTGTAATCCCTGGGAAAATAATGGCCATGTAAGTTTGCTAAAACATACCTAAGAAGGTCTATACGGTTCAGGAACAAAATGTTATTGACATGATGATGATGAAACTGTAAAAAACTGTGGATCGGGACCATCCATGATTAGTATTAGTTCTAGGTTTACAATCGTCTCTGCTACCCAGGACCAGGCTGGAAGTTAATTAGACAACTGGAAAATATAGCTACTGCGTAAATGTTGCTAGGCAGGTTTGATGAATTTTGGCCCATGTGTAGCATCTATTTTTCTAATGTGGGAGTCTGTGAAAATTAGCATACCTGAATGCTTAGGGAAATTGCAAGGGAAAGGCTAATGTTTATGCATTAGGTTACTTTGAATGTAGAGTAGTTTTATCCAAATTGGAGATACCTAAAACAGATTTGCCTAGAAATCATATCCTTAATATAATCTATTTAGCTCTAACTCGTTTTGTACACAGTTTGTACTTGTCACATTAGAGCAGTGACGTCAATAACAGTTATTTAATTCGAAACTAGGGCCTAGTCATTATGAATAAGCTTGATCAAATTGCAATAATGACTAGTAAAAATTTAAATAGTAACATTAGTGCATACTCTGAATTGCACTGACCCATAAAGCTCAGCGTAAAAAATAGGAACTCTGTGACTAGTGAAAACGGAATAGCAACAATAAAAATGTGAATTTATACCATTACTATAACCGGAATACGTACCAGTATTATATCTTATATTTCGTTTTTTACGATTGGAATAGTCAATAGTAAGTAAATAATATTAAATATTCTTGACTAGTGAATTCCAGGGAATAATGTTCAAAAGGCTTGCGACAATCCCCTTCCTACCTACTCAGAGGAGATAGAGGGCGATGCGGAAGTCATAGTTCCGTTTAGTTTAGTATTGTGGTAGTCGCAGTTGTTTCGGTGACACGCTTTCACAGCTCAACACCTCAACTAAACCGGTTTTGCCTAATCCACAAAAAGGTAAGTGCGATTGGTACAGGGGATAGACATATCAATAAATGTAATTATGAAAACTATTCGAAAGTTTACGTGAAAGCATTTGCTAGGGATCTTTTATAATAGTTTATAAGTTACTAGCAAACAATGCGCGATTTCGTTTGACATTATATAGTGCTGTTATGACACTCCGTAGCCTACTGCATATTAAGAAATATATGTATTGTGGATTTATCTCCGATTTACTAATTTGCTTATTTTCAATGTAAATTCTTTAACTAGTTAAGTATAGCACTGTAGCCTAATACTTGGCAATAAAAAGGACCATGCCATCTGTGTGAAAGTTGTAAAAGGTCTTTCCTGTGCATTGTACCAGCAGGGTGTGTAAAACAGGCATGCATCGACATGAAGAAAAGCTTTAGTCAGTATTGAACACAGTTTATTTTGGTTCAAGTTTCATGCTTAGTTCATGCTTAGTTTCCAAAACTTAATTTAAGTTATCTGTTCTATGAACATGTATATTCAGTGAAGGTCAGAGGGAACTATTAAAATATCATTTTCAGATGTGTAAAGACACATTTGTGTATGATGGGGGAGTCCGAATACAGCTTGCATTTGGTTTGGATTAACTAATGATCTACTTCTGTTCTCTAAGTGGCTACTGACATTTCTGAGTTGATAAATAGATTGTTTTTCAACACCTGGGAAAAACATTGTCCTCAAGTCATAGAAATTAGCAGCAAAGTTTTCCATTTGTTGGCGTGCTTTGTAAATAATCCTTGCGTCAGCTGTGCAAATTGAACTAAAGCAGCAGACCTTGACTAACACTCAGATAGATAGGCCATGTGAAAGATCCGATCCTTGACCCACTATAATTGATCAGGAGGTTTTCACATTTGACGAGGTCAGGCAGGAAGTCCAAGTAAGGTTGGTCCCCATTGTTTCTGCGGTTTTCCTCAGTCGGTCCCATATAATTAGCATTCACCAGATAGGATATACTTTGAAAACATGTTGACCCGCAGATACTTAGTGCCCTGTTGTCCCATTTGTGAACTCTCTCCTAGATCTCTCTAGAATGGGGAGGTTGCTTAGAAAGGTCCCTAAATACTATGCTCAGTCCCTAAAAAAATAACCTACATTTGGTCACACTAGTTTGAGTTAGTCAAAGATGCGTTTCTAGGACTAATTTAGAATGTACTAAAAACTAGCTAAGGGGCTTGGTGCAGAATTGTTCATGTGATGAGTAAATCGTCTTTCATTGGATGACAACAAGCACTTCATTGAATAATCTCCAAGTAGTACCAGTGGTACTTTGAGGGAAACCCCAAGTATTTAAATATTTCAGTTTTTCTGTAATTTTTTTCCCCTTAAAATGTTTGTGATATCCTATTCAATGATGTCCTCAGTGCAGCAACTCCTCAGCTGGTTTGAGAGTTGAAGTTAGAGGGCCCTTTTGCTTCATCAAGCCCTTTTGCTTCATCGAGCCCTTTTGCTTCATCGAGCCCTTTTGCTTCATCGAGCCCTTTTGCTTCATCGAGCCCTTTTGCTTCATCGAGCCCTTTTGCTTCATCGAGCCCTTTTGCTTCATCAACAACAGGTAGTTAAACAGCTGTGGCCATTTTGACAGCGTAATTCAACCCAACTAGAACATCCCCTTTTGGTTACTAAGAACACCACACTTTCTTTTGATGGAAATGTTCCAGAACATGAAAAAACCAACTTGATGCATTGTTAAGCTGTTTGACTCCTCTGCCCCAGTCTCCTTCCTTCCTCTCTCTGTCTCTCCCTCATTATATTCCATGCATTCCCCTGTCGACAGGTGATTCCCTGTGAATCACTTGTTAAAGAGCTGTTTAAGAGCACTTCAGAGCTAGACAGACAGACGGTGGGCATTCAGTTTCCACGAGACTAAAAAGCCACAAAGTCAGATTCCACCGCCGACAAGTCGAAATGCAGTTAGTGCGTATGGTTAACTACGAGCCGGTGAGACGTGTGTGGGGTACGCAAGGTTTGAGGGTATTTTAGGAAAATAAACTGTTGCATTGGAAGCTCTGTGGTAGCTTATTAGAACCCTAAATGTTTTATCTTTCCAACAGTGCTTAGCATGTTTGTGTGATGTATAGCTTACGAAACAGAAGTATACATTTTGGGCTAGTATACAATATTATGACTCGTTTGGAACATTAGTTCCGCATGAATGTGTTGGAGGCTGGTTGAGTGCCTCCTGAAGTCCGACGAATTGGGAGGAGACCGGTGTGAAGGTGAGGTACCTGCTGAACAACGGAGCGGGTTTGGCGTGTTCGATCCGGTGAAGGCCCGTGCCTCAGGGTGCGGATGGCACAGGCAGTACAGACACATTATGTTTTAGGATGACTAGGCGGGCCCTGCTAACGAAACACTCACCAGAACATTCACCTCCTCTTGTCAAGTGCCCTCGTAAGATACGGGTCAGATTGAATGTCAATGTCTGTTGAAGAGACGGTTGTGGAACGTGCTGAATCATTGCGGTCTGTTTCATATCCAGCCTGTTGTCTTCTACGTTGGTTACTGATGTCCCAGGCAAATGGCTAACACCAATGCCCATTAGAAAAATAACCCCTAAGGAAAAGACTGGAAGCAAAACAATATCTGATGTCACGCTGACTTTATCTAACATGTAATCTCACCTGCCTAACGGGATATTTGGCTGACTGGCCTTGCGTCAACGTCGAGCAGAAGTCGTGAATAGTAGTTTAAAGGGTGCTTATTGCAACTCTTGGGGTTAAGTTATCTTGATAATTCAGTCCATTTATCTTGATAAGGATCTCTGCTTTGACGGAGTCCAACTATTTGTAATACCTTTTCCATTTTTGAGTTTTGTGTGAGTGTTGAGACACGCATAAGCCATCTTGTTACCACTCAGAGTTTTGGCAAAAGATGGTAACCACTGATTTAGCAGATTCTCTTATCTAGAGAACTTGCATGAGCGATTAGGCTCACTGATGGATTTTTCTGCTCTGGGATTTGAACGGTCGACTGTTTTATTCCTATTTATTTCATCCTGGTAGTGAGTAAGCTTCTGCTAGCCTTTTCAGTCACGTCTCAAATCACAATGATTTAGTTGTTCTGTAATTATACTCCTGCTCTTTTTCAATGGAAAAGGAATGTCAAATAAATAGGCAGTGTCGAAACCAATGAAATTCAGCCGAGCATGAAAGGCTTCACTTTCACCATGCGTGCCGTACTCTGTGTCTGGGAATATTGGTATTGTAAATGCAGAAAAAAGCACCAAGTCCTGCGGTGCGGCAGAAATGTGGCAGCAGCAGCCAGTCAAGCCCATGGGCATCCAATCAGAGGCTCAGTAGGCCGTGGTGTTGGGTTCCAATGTATCGCTGGTCTTCCAGGGTGGGTCTCTGAAGTCTGACTCTGCGGCTCTATTTCTGCCCGGCTCTGTGATGCCCAGGTCACCCTGCAGTCTAATACCCTATTTCTGCCCGGCTCTGTGACCCATGTCACCCTGCAGTCTAAATACCCTATTTCTGCCCGGCTCTGTGACCCATGTCACCCTGCAGTCTAATACCCTATTTCTGCCCGGCTCTGTGACCCATGTCACCCTGCAGTCTAAATACCCTATTTCTGCCCGGCTCTGTGACCCATGTCACCCTGCAGTCTAATACCCTATTTCTGCCCGGCTCTGTGACCCATGTCACCCTGCAGCCTAATACCCTATTGACATTTTAGTAGGGTGGGATGATCCTGGACAAAATTATCCAGATTTGCCATTTTTATCCCGATTTTTCAATGTTTTTTTTTTTAAGTGAGGTTTGGCGGATGACTTCTAAGTGAAAGAGAAGCTGTCTGCCCGAGTTCTCCATTACATGACTGTTGTTCTTGTGCATTTAAAAAGCCACTACATTTAAAATGACATGGTTTTTATTACATGAATACAAGAACATTTACATCTGTAAATGTACATCCTTGCCTGCTTGCAGAGCCATTCAGCTTCAATGACAATACATTGCAGAGCATGTTTAGTGGCATAGTAGCCTACATTTTAGAGATGTGCGCATCAAAAAGAATCAAGTAGTCCAAGGCACTTTGTTGACTTGCAAGAGCTTTTTCAAGTCAGTCATCTGGTGATCTGGGTGGAAGTAGATCTAATTTCTTACCAGCACTGACCATTGGGTGAACACGTCTGATTGGCAAACAATAGGCCTGTTCGATGTGTCGATCCTTCCTAACAATTTCTTTATTCATGGTAAAGAAAAAGCTCCTTGTTATGTTATGTTGTGTGCATCGTGTATTGTTGAGATCTTCTAGACAGTTTGTGATTTTGGCCTGCGCAAATGCTGTACCATTTGGATTATCATATCACTTCCAATAGTAGGAAAGTGTTAACAATTACAATATAAACATACAATAATCTATATACTATTAATTGTATTCTGCAATTTGCGGTTTGTTTGCATGCATCTCTCATAACTGCATGTTTTCTAGGATTAATATAATACTTTTTTCCGCTGTAATGGAATGGATAGTTATTTGCATAAGCTGGAAGTGGAGATGTGATGGGAAGAAAAGGAATTGGTAAGCATTCATTATCATTATCAATTGCAAAGAATATTGTGAAACATAGTTCTCTGTGAGGTGATGAAAGAATACTTACCAGACGCACCGTGACTCTTGAGGGAAGTTCAGTTCAAGTACTTTGTTCGTATACTTGCTCTAGCAGAGCCATTCAGCTACATTGACAATTCATTGCAGAAGTTGTATAGAGGCAAAGTACAACATGAGAAGTGTGCAATTAATAAATAAAACAACCAGTACTGTTTAACCTCACTAGGGTGTTCAGTGTAGTCTTCAATGTCAGACCTAGCACTGTTTAACCTCACTAGTGTGTTCAAGTGGAGCATTCTATCCCAGGGCAAAGTTTAAAGTAAACTTCATGTTTACAATTGTTTCATGTTACATTTCCTGAAGATTCAACTCTCTGTTGCTGATGGGTGAACCCTTTTTCTTTTGTAAATCCTCTGGGAGTAGAGTGGGTGTGATTGTATCGTCACTTGGATGCTTTTGGCCCACAAGCCCCGCTAGTCTCATGCCCGCTGACTTATGTAATATGCTCTATCTATTTTACAGTTTGTAATTCTTAGGTCTATGCTATGCAAATCCAGTCCATACAAACAGCCTCTGGAAGGCTTAAGTTAGGAATATAGCCTTGTTTTCAGATGGAACTGGTAGCTGGACAGAGAAAATAAACGAAATGGGGGGAAAAAATTACTCCGCATGAGTTAGAACTGATCACCCACTAATTAAAGGTTGTCAAATGCATCTGTCTGGTTGGAATTATTTCTTTCTGCCTGTAAAAATTTAGAAAAGTTGCCATTTGTTTTCACTCAGGGGGCAAAGCCATGTTTGAGGCTTTTCATCAGTTAACTGCTAATCTGTTGCTGAGTAGGAATGCTAATGCTTAGGTTATTGAATTTACAATTCACAGGCTACTACTCTTACTGTAGCCTTGTCCAACATATAACACTTAAAATACTTAGCTTTGCTTTTTTTCTGACTCGATGTCCAGTAAACACACACCGCAGAGTAAGTCTTTAACCCTTTGGATCTTTCAGTTGTGGATTGTTTGTGCTCTGGCACGTCAGTAAGAGAAACACCTTCGTCAGGTAAAATGAATCTCCTCTTGTTTATCCTCTGACAGATCGTTGACACGGTGTTTCATTGGTCTGTTTTGTTACTCTGTCAGTGACATTGCTGCGTGAGATTTCCTGCTGTCAGAAAGACCCGGGCATACAGAGTGGACATGTTTTGGTTGTTACAGTGTACAGTTGTAATCCACCTTTTCTCTAACACTAACCGCACTCATTTATCTGTCAGTGAGAAACATGCTTCACTGCTCTGAATAGCTGTGTTGACTGTGGTTAAGCTGATGATTAAAAAAATAAAATAAATAAGCAATGTGCCAAAACGTTCATGCTTTCTGGTTTAACACTTAAAAACAAATGAACAAAAATAAAAGATAAATCTGTGTTAAGTGTTAAACCAGATTTAAATCACATCTCAAAACAGAATACTGTTATAGTAGTTGTAACTTGAACCTTAACCTGTTTCACTAGAAACAGCTAAGACATTGAGACACAATGTATTCAGACCCTGAAAGTCAGTAGCTTTTTCTGTTGTTTAATGGTTTTCCAGTTTTGTCGGCTAAATTCTTGAGAAAAGTGTGGAATGAAACTTAATGCTTTTGTTTCTCCAGGAGAATCATGAGCAGCAACTACAATGTCTCCCTGGTTGGCCCCGCCCCCTGGGGCTTCAGGCTGCAAGGAGGAAAGGACTTCTGTCTACCCCTCACTATCTCACGGGTGAGTCCCTCTGTCTTTAACTATCCCTCTCTCATGTAGCCTTAATTGCTAAAATGAAACAATGATGTGAACTTCACGCGATAAGGTCACCTCCATTATTAGGTGCATTGTAGCCCTGCTTGTATGTCCTGTCTGCGCTAGCCTGGGGACAATGTAATCCCTCAGTTCCTCAGAGCCATGACATTGGCCTCACAGGAATGAAAGTCATGCTCACTATGCCATCTGGATCCTGAGGGATAAAAGAGCCTGGGTCATGTATCCTCCATGTGTCACTTACCACTGATTTCAACCACACATTTTGACAGCTTTACTACAAAGAACCCTCTGGCGGCTATAACTACAAAGTCAATCAATCCATCCGATTTTATGTTCTAAAGCCATTTTTCATGAGTAATTGTCAAAGTGCCCATACAGATACCCAACCTAAAACCCCAAAGGGCAAGAACCAGAGACGCTGCGCCCTGTCAAAGCAGTAGCGTCGTAGCGGCTAGGGGGCCTCCCGCCGGTCGGGGCCAGAGGGCAGTCCTCCCAGTGGAACACGCAAACCACAGACTACACCTAATCATAGACCCAGTGAAGAGATGAGCCTGCGTCTCACATTTAGAGAGTTCTGTGGGAGACTGCTTGAACGTCAAGTCCCCTCTGACTGCTTGAACGTCAAGTCCCCTCTGACTGCTGCTTGAACGTCAAGTCCCCTCTGACTGCTGCTTGAACGTCAAGTCCCCTCTGACTGCTGCTTGAACGTCAAGTCCCCTCTGACTGCTGCTTGAACGTCAAGTCCCCTCTGACTGCTGCTTGAACGTCAAGTC
>JACXGK010002228.1:0-29079 GCA_016801125.1 Novumbra hubbsi | reverse complement strand
TGTTCCAGCACATTCCAGTGTCCACATGAAGACTATGGTATAGGCTTTGTTCTGCCCTAGTGCTGTTCTTTCAGTCCATCTAAAGAGGTTGTGCAGACCTATATCTTTACTTTGGGTCTCTCCCCACATATCTCTGGCTCTGGGTTTGTTCACAGGGGGACAGTACTGTCTCTCCCAGAACCCATACAGGAATCTGTCTGTTTATGGAGGTCATTTCTCTGGAACCTTGATGAGAAGCAGCTGTTCTGGGTGTCTTGCATGTCGAGCATGAACCCGATAAATAAGACCGAGATCTGGCACTGGCCTGTGTGCCAGAGCCTGTGGGTTTGGTTCTTGCCAAGTCTGTTCTGGGCTAGGAGAGAGGTGAAGTCTTGGGCGTCCTGGTGTGTGAAGATCGACTTTGCAAGTGATGGATAGTTCTGAGCCGCTGTTCTGCTACATCGCATATTTAGCTTAGTAATGCACAGTTTTTGTTGCTGCATTGAGGAGCAGGGACTCTATCCCTACAGTCACTGGCGACTTGATAATCCTACAGATGAAGCCACAAGATGTTGATCCACAGTGGCTAGGAAAAAGACAATGGCAAGTCCTCGTCTGGTTGTGTCGGGGTGAATATTATAGGAGAACATCATCTTTTTGGGCCACATTAAATAATTCAGATGGGTTGTCCCAAGTGTCTTTGCCCCCAGGTAAAACCGCATAAAACACTGCATACACGTAATCAAAGATCCTACTGAGGAGATGGGTCTTCATTAAAGGGTTGACACAGGAACACACTATGTGAGGTGATTCTGCAATGATGGAGCGCTATGGGATGCAGCTTCCCCCAACGCTGTTGAGACATTCTAGGTACTGTAAAAAGCTCTGCATCTTGTGATCATCATCAGGCAAGTCCATGTAATCCAATCAGAAAGACCCGCTATATGCCTGTGTTTGTAATAAGATAATCAGAGCAGTAAAGATTTATTTACCTTGCAAGGCTTCACATATTCATTCTTGCACCCGTTTCAATAAATCAATTGGGAAAAATCTTTGGAGAATGTGGCGGGACACCTTAAAGACACAAATCCAAAATGTCAGCTTGGATAATGGTGGTTTGGCAGCATAAGGGTTGTCTACCGTTCCAAAAACGGGATTAAGAGAGAGTTGGACAAAGACATTGATTAAATCTGAACTGAATAAAATAGGTCTTTTGATTAATCATCAATTCCATAGATGTACATCAAATAACGTTTTCTGCCTGTAGCGAATGTCTGTCTCGGTCTGTTGGGGCATGCACATGCTTTGATATTGATCTAGATCTCTTAAAGGTTATGCCAAGAGTTGCAAAGGTTTATTAAAACAGTGTGATTTCAGTGACCGAGATGCATTCTTTTTCAGGGATGTGTTTAGCATATGTAATACATACACTACCTTTCGGATGAGCAGATCATTGTAGGTAATTAAAGGAGGCTTTATTCAAAGGGCTCCATTTGCTTGACTTTTCAATTTATTTCTATTCGACAAGATTTATCAATAGATTTAAATATTTCGTCATACGCAGCTTCAAGAGTTCTTACTTTGACTCTGATGCCAAAAATACTTTTTCTAATCTTCCTCCAGTTAGGTATAGTTAACTCATGTCGCAGACAAGGCGCACCATTAAAACCTACAGCAATCAGAATCAGAAAAACTTTCTTGCCAAGTACATTTACACATACAAGGAATCTTTGGTGCTATGGCATGACAGAAAAACACAGTAAGTAGTATGAGGTAAAATTACAGTAAATATAAAATGTGCAAACATTTACTGAATAAGTTAGTGTTTGGTTTGGTGAAAAATTCCCCTAGAACACTGCACCTCCAGGGAGCAACTTACAAAATGTTTTCCGTTGTCAAACAAGCATACATCAACAAATATTAAAACAAATTATGATGTTTGTGTTATTTTAAACAATAAATATAATTTTTATTCTAATAATACCAAAGTCCTTCATAAACCCAATTATTATTTAGCAATTATATATATTTCCCACATCTACTAGAGCATGTGGACGTGACAAATTGGCCAGGAGGCCTATGGAGGCGTGGCCCTTTCCAGTGCTAAGGGAGACCAGCTCCGCTATCTGCCTTATCGGGTCCCGTGTGGAAAAGTTCTGTAGTGTTCTGACCTCTCCAAATGCCTGTCCGGAGATAGATAATGTGATGACAGAGATGGAAAACATGACTGTGACCCCCCACATGACTACACAACATAACGTGGGTGTGGGCCAGCCCCAACCCACCAACCCACCAACACACCAACACACGTTCTCACTGCAACGCAAGCAGTCACTTTAGTGCGTGGTCATTGAATTCCGATGGATGTTGTCAACTCTATGGAGTCTTTAAAATGCGTGGGGGTGGGTGTCAGTCTCGGTCTCCACGGCCCGTCAGGAGTCACACAGGCGTCCTGACCCGCGACATAATGTCCATGGCATGCCGAGTGGTGAGCGCTAACGAGCTGCCCCGCAGGCAAGTTGAAGTGGTCCCCTGACCGGTGGCCGTCCCTCAGGGAGCTCCGTGTCCCTGGACCAGGTCTCTGTGTGGCCCTGGTCCCTCCTTCACTGCTGCGATGGGTTGGCCCGCCTGGATGAGGCTGTGGTGGATAGATACTAATTTATCTGGGAAAGAGAAAGGGAGAGCAGGGGGTGGAGCCTAGTGCTCAGGAGTAGTAGACCGGCATGACGTCACCCCTCTGAAATGGCTTGTGTGAAGCGTTCCGTATAAAACACTAAATATTGTGCCTTAACTGTTCCCCTCCTTGTCATTTGAGGAGCATGTCTGCTCTGTGGCGGCGCTGTGCCAAAATACAGTTCCATTTCCTGTTGCGATGACATCAAGGAGAAATGGCCTCAGGATTTCATAACTCACAATAGGTTTAATGTGGTCTGTGGAAGTGACTGTGTTTTCTCGAGGTGGCATGCTGACAGTAAACGGGGGAGAAAAACGATTTTCAAAGATCCAGCTTTTTAACATCCATTCATTTGAAAACAAGTCCATTTGAATGATGCTGCCTCTCTTGTACGGAAACTCCTCGAAGCTCCAAGATAAACAATGTTTTTTTTTCTTGGCATGTGTGCTTAAATGGTATAGTTTTAAATAAGTACAAAACATTGCCTTGCTCAACCAAAGACTGCTGAACGTTAGAAGACTATAAATAACCATCTGGCCTATGAACTACTATGACATGTTTTTAGTGAAATAAACATCTGATTTACACTTCTGAGTCATAAAGCCAGAACATATTGTCTCTTTTAGTAAAGTTACGGCATGCCTTTGAACGTCATTCCAAGTGAGTGTGGAAACCAGTGTTAGATAGTCATGAATGCCCGTAAAATCACCAGCTTCAGCCACTGTGAAATGTGTATTTGACCCTGTGGATTATTATTCTGTGGTAGCTGTTCCACTGCCTGTAAAAGTATATCTCCTGTGAACATCATAACCATGATGAAAAGCCTTGCCTCACTGGTCCAAGGAACACCACCAGATGGCTGAGCAAAGTGTGAATCTACTCTGAAATGTTTTCAGCACCACCCGTGACAGTGAGGTCCCAGGGGCCTGTTCTCCCCCCCACCCCCGCCGCAGGCGGGAACACATGACTGGGTCTGGTTTCCAGACCTTCGCCCAGACGTTTGGGGCCTTAGGCTCCGTGTTCCACTCTACATTGGGCACGTAGTTCTCGCGGCACTGGTTTCCCGGGGTCAAATCCGCGAGCCCCACACATGACCAAGTATCAGTTTCGCTAAAGATCCCCAAAGCTTCTGTTCTCATCTAAAACTGGGTTGTTTTAAGTTGAGGTGCGCCTAACTTCTTTAGAAAGAAAAAGGGATGTTGTGTATGTCTGAGTGGATACGAGATTGATGTGGAACCAATAGCTCTTTGTAGTAGGTGGGACTGTTAAAATATGAAAACTTTTGATAATAAACTGAAACCATGAAAGGAGAGTTCTACATGGACACCTCCAAAACAAATCTACATAGAGAATATAAAACAACACTAAGGATTTAGATGAGTGTCAGAGGTTTGCTGATAAACAATGTCCGCATAATCAATAAGAAAAGTATCAACTGAGACAATTTCTGTCTTGAAATAAAATTGAGCGATAAAGTCTACCTTGACAAGCAGATGTCTTCTTTATAATAAAAATCAAGGTGTAGCATAAAGCCGAGTTCAGGGTCAAGCCAAAGTTCAAGGTTTAAATGAATCAACTTTCTCAAGGGTCATTAGACACAATGCAGGCTAGTGGCAGCTGGGATATTTCTAGTGGCTCTGCTCCGTAATAACTCCCGCTCTTCACGCACGCTGCTCACATTTGATCATCCTGATAATGAAGCCCCACGTCTCTGCTTCATACTTATCTGAGATTAAATGGACAAAAGGAGAAAATGCATACCCTATGGCTATTTAAACACACATTCCAAAAATAAACAATCCTATGGCTTTAGGAGACTGGTATGACTGGAGGCCTTCTGACTGGCTGTTCAAAGTAGTGTTTGCTCATTTGGGAGACCGTATGACAGATGACCGTTACCAGTCTAAGCTTTAGGTTAGTCCCGTGTTCAGCTCAGTCAGAAGGCCTTTTCCTATTTTAAATTGATATTTGGTCAGAGCTGTTGAAGTAGGAGTGACCTGAAATGGGTTAACTTCTTTATCTGGGAGATTTCTGATGACTGACTCACTGTCCTGATTGAAATGTTCAGGATATAGTCTTAAAAGGACAAACTCTTACATTTTTATAACCTTTTCCTCTCCTCTGCAGGCTTGTTATTAACACCCTCCAGTGCCCATCTCTTCTGCAGGTGTGTTATTAACACCCTCCGGTGCCCATCTCTTCTGCAGGTGTGTTATTAACACCCTCCGGTGCCCATCTCTTCTGCAGGTGTGTTATTAACACCCTCCGGTGCCCATCTCTTCTGCAGGTGTGTTATTAACACCCTCCGGTGCCCATCTCTTCTGCGTTCTGAGTTTGGAATGGGATTAATTATTTTTTTTAAATCCCCCATGGCCTGTCTCCGTCTGTTTTGCTCTCCTGGCTTCTCTCTCTCTCAGCAGAGGCATGTCAGTATAAGTAAACTATTTATTTAAAACAAACATAGTGCAGACTGGTTCACAAGGCTTATCGCCTGTCTGTATCATTACACTGTCTGTAACACTTTCCCATACTTCTTCACTCTGTTCTGCCCAGAGACAGATTAGCTGGGAGTTATAGATGCCCTTGATGTTGTGACTGCACTTTTCTGACCAATTTACCCTGACAGGAGGTTGTTATGGTTTCCAAAAGTAGATATTGAAAATGATCCCAATGTATACACAATACATACTCTATACAATACCTCTGGTAGATACAGATTCAGTACCTGTGCCTAGACTGTCCAATTTGAGATCAGATTCACCCTCTGATCATGCGCAAGAGCATCTGTCAACAACAAGGACAGCTTATCACCTGGCTAGGACAAATTGGGCAGTGCAGAGGTAGCAAATGACCCAGGGTAAGTATAGGAATTATTTCTGCTGTACTGTTCCTCTTGGTTAGACTGGCACAGGCCACCTGGTCTGGTGTCCCCTCTGTTGGCTCAGGACGTGGTTTTATAAAACTGTATATGTTGTACCAAGCAACCTACAGAAGTCATTTTCCGTTACATCAAATATTTGAGGTGGGGATTGATGCACCATAACTGCTTGGATCCAAAAGGTCAAACCGCGTTTTCAATCATAGTCTATATTTAGTCTATTGTAATTGAACATATTCAGTTCCAGCAAAGAAGTTCTGTCTGTGCATAATTCCAGAGCCCTGAAGGGTACATACATTACAATACAACTAGTGCCAGTTTGGAACCTCATTCAGCAGGCCAATATGACCCAGGTTCTAGGGGGCGCTCTATTAGGAAGCGAATGCAGAGAAAAAGATCCCTGTTACGTCTGAGAGCAATTGACCAAACTCCTTAGTGCTGTAGTGTATCTAATTGGATATGTTGTGCATACTTGCCTTTGATGACGATCAAACGGCATTATGATCACAGTTTTGGTTATGTCCTGTCCAGTAAAGGCATAATGAACGAGGGCTAACAACCAAAAACTGTGATCATAATGCATATGTCCAGTAAAGGCATAATGAACGAGGGCTAACATGCATTATGATCACAGTTTTGGTTATGTCCTGTCCAGTAAAGGCATAATGAACGAGGGCTAACATGCATTATGATCACAGTTTTGGTTATGTCCTGTCCAGTAAAGGCATAATGAACGAGGGCTAACATGCATTATGATCACAGTTTTGGTTATGTCCTGTCCAGTAAAGGCATAATGAACGAGGGCTAGCATGCCGCTGGGTTTGGTTCACAGACTACTAGCGCGGGTGGATGTGTTGATCTCTGTTACGAGGTTGGTTTGACGTCCGAGTCCGGCCGCTTGCTACCGTCCAACGCCTGTCTCTTCGTACACGTACGAAGAGACAGTGTACGTACTGAGCGTTTAGTCTGTTTTCCTCGGCTCCTTCGTTACAACGCTGTAGCTCCTAGCAGAAGTCTTAATCTCTGAGAGAAGAGAGTATGGTCACGCTATTGGGGTTACAACACAACGTTGGCTTTGGAATAGTCCCTCGATAGCATTTCCAATCTTATGAAAGAGTCTGGATGTGACGGGTCAAAAGATGTATTCGCACAGTTTACTTGTCTTGTTCCCCCGCGAGCTTCGTCCGTTGTATGGCGCTGCGCCGCAAATGAACTATCACATTCCATTTGGGCCCCATAGTTGAAATGCAAGCTGGCGAACTGGTCTGATATGACGTGCAGAGGTGGCGGAGTGTTAGCCGAAGTTCACGTTGGAGCAGGAAATTGCACACTGTATCGGTGTGGTCTGGTGGTCTGTGTTCAGCGTCAGGGCGGTGTAACTCCATCTGCCGCTGGCTGGCCTGCTGTCGGAGTACCAGTAGTGATTAGAAGACAAAGAGAACATTTCAGCATCTTGAGGCTCCATTCTTCTTCGTCACACTAATCTGTACGTTCTCCTTTTTAGGTCATATCAGCTCAGCTTGAGTAATTAGGTCATTAATTACAGTGGGAGAGGGAGCCAGAACTCCTGTTTCTGTCTCACTGCTGGTTAGTCAACGGTCAGCACACTGCTGGTTAGTCAACGGTCAGCACACTGCTGGTTAGTCAACGGTCAGCACACTGCTGGTTAGTCAACGCTCTCTATTTGTCTGTCCATATCTGTCTTTGCCTCACTCTTCTGACGCCCCAACTCAATACTGGTTCCCCAGGACTGGTTTCTTTATCCAGGACCTGAAATACATAGTGAACGTATACAAACTAATTGGAGCTTCGGATTAGCTATTTTTGGGGGGGGTCAGAACTCCCTGATTTTTTTTTTAAATTTATTTTCATATCATATGATTGTGTTTGTTCAGGTAATTTCCTTCCAAGATAGAAAGGAATCTGTCTGTCTGTGTGTGTGTGTGTTAGGTCTACTGTTACTATGTGTGTACTTTGTCAGCATCATTTTCTAAAGCGAGAAGTCTGGCCTGCTCTGCTATTCCATTTTATTTCAATGGCACTTATCATAGCAGATGAGTGCTTTGAGTGAAATGGATCTGATCCAAAAACGTACAAGCTTCAATAGATTCTCAGGTTTCACCAAAGTTTGTTGCCCAGAGACTAATAGCATGTAAAGTAATCTGTCTAATAACGTTGTTTTAACCTTGCGCCCTATATATGGAATTATTTTACCATTTAGGTCAGATAAAATGTGAGCCTTTCCTTATCTGTAAAAGTATTAGAACATATTATTGTTATTAGAAGTACAGATTTGTGGGTTGTACCAATTGATGCATCTGGTATTGTGAAACAAGGGCGGGTCCCAAAGGCCCGGTGTTTTGATCTTCTACTTACAAAAACAGTGGTTTGAGCGATTAAACTATTTGAAGTTATTGCACAACCAAGATACTCAAAAACAAGTTAGTGAAAGCTTTTATATTGTTTTTTTCCATAGATTTTGTTCAAACCTCAGAAAAGCTTATAGATCGTAATAGATCTTCTACTTTGAAGGTTATATGAACTGCCAGGACAAACTGTTTATAATAATTAGTTAAGCTCACATACCTGCAGTGTCAAACTTGAAAAATAAGGTATTAATTTCAGGCCCTTACTGGAGTAAATTAGCCCTTACAGGATTCTTTGAAGTAATTGTTCATGTTTTCAAAAGTTGGAATCAAGATTATATTATTCAAAATATAATGATCTATTTTCATCCCTGCCTGTTGTGATAATAAATTGGTGAAGCACATCAAAGTGAGGTCAATTGTGAGTGCCGTACAAGCAGATAAATTACATTGTGAAATGGGGTTTCTGGGACTCGTAGTAACCAATGTACATGTTTTCTTCAGGTCAGACTATCAGAGGAATCGGTTAACATTTTGTGATTTGTCTAGTGTTTTCACACTAAAATGTATGTGTGATCTTTCTCACAATGTCTCCATTGAGCTGTGTTGCTTTGGCTTCAGAACAGTGACTTGGATGGCATTCTTTCATTTCTGACATTGGGGGCAGTTATTAGTGGGGTTTCAGGAACCGCAGGGGCTATTCTGAGCTCTGCAGACTGGGCCATTCGGGGCCATTGTTATTGGTCCTCAGAGCAGTTCCTTTGGTCTGGATCGTTGCCCACCGGCCAATTTATATTTTAAATGTTATGCTATATTTTAAATGAATGCATTTGAACTCTGGCGCATGAAACGAAACTGTTTGAATGTTTATTAAAGGTTACCGGGAATAGAGGGGACTTGACTCAAACAGTCTTTTGTGGAAAGCCGCCTGGTCTTCTGATTCACACCAGAGTCCTGGTCCAGAGGCAAGAAATAAACCAAAAATACCAAACGCTCCCTTCGGTATTTGAGGAAACCATAGTTAATTTTTGTCCAGCACATGGGCCTAATGGGATCCAATCCAAATGGGTAAGTTCTGTTAATAATGTTTATTTTTTAATTCCTTCCTTAGTGTGATAGTTTTCATCGTGTCTGTTTGAGTTTTTATGACATTTCTTCAGACAAATAGGACACGTGGATGGTTTCTCAAATCCTTTGATATATACTATGTCTTATTGACCGTAGGAACGTTTTATTGGCTCCCTCTCTCCCGTCTTCCTTATTCTTGATAGTGCTGTGTTGGATCTTTTTTGTTGGTGACCCTAATGATTAGTGGTCTCTCGGTTGGTATCAGCTTTCGGGGTGTGAATGGATTCATTTGCGCATTAATATTTGCTAAGGTATATCAATGCATCTGTAATATCTGTGTCGGTTAGTTTTTGTGTGTCTGTAGTTTCTGTGCAGCTTTAGCGTCAGTGATATGCACATGGTGGGATCTTTGGCGGGGGACATCAAGAGAAACTGAAAGATGGAGATGCCGAGGTACCGAGACAAAGAAGGCATGAACAATTTGGGAAAGATGGTGACTCCTTGCGATTGGAAGTGGGCCTGAAAACAACATTGTTTACAATCTGCAGGGAGGTCTAACTGTTTGATGTTGTGACATTAATAAATGATGTTCGTGGTTCCATTTCTATCTGTTGAGGTACTTCTAAGCAGAAGAAGTACGTCATCAACTCAGTGAATGGATGTATTAATAGACGGTGTCAGCCTCAGCGGTTTTTATTCCCCACGTTACCTATGTAGGGTCTGGTCTCATAAACGCCTTAGGCACTATGTAGGGTTTGGTCTCATAAAAGCCTTAGGCACTATGTAGGGTTTGGTCTCATAAAAGCCAAATACACGCATAGAGCTGGTTTATGATTTGATAACCAGCTTTGATTTTCTTTTTTTCTTTCTCATGACTACTAGCTTAAGTGGTGTGTTTTTTATTTGGTCTCTATATTAAAGTGAACTGCATAATGCCAGGAGGAAATTGCTTTCATTATAACATGAGATCTAATAACGGTCTTCTATTCTTTTGCTACTTTCCTCATATTTCATTGTTTACATTACTGGGGAATGTCCCCTCTTCTCTCCAGACCGTCGAGTGAGTCTTATGAACGTGTAAACCAGTGATGGTCCGGTCAATCTTTCATCTTATCAATACAACCAGACTGCCTTGACGTCCTATGGTCTTCATAAGAACCAACTAATACATTTTGATTTACCAAAAATCCTAACTTTCCAAGTATAAGATCAGCATCAGGAATTTGAGTAAAAGCAGATCTTCAAAACAACTACTCTAAAAGGCCAGCATACTTTGACAGAAACGCATCAACACATCCCTGGCTAATGATGAATGACAGATGGGTTAGAAATGGTTGTCAGTCAGCCTGCCAACCGTCCAGTCTGCCCTGTCAGTCAGTTAGTCATGATGGGAAAAGAGCGTTCATATTATTGGAATGTGTTGTGAATTGAATGTTTCACAATGGGATGACAGTGTTGTGACTGTCAATTAATCCAGCTTCATTCACAATTCACCCATCTTGCTGAGAGAAAACTTTAACGTTTTAGGGACTAGCCCAAAAGTCTGTTTTGCTATATACTTTGTTCTATCTGTTGGTTAAACAGCAGTGCAGACGAGATCTGTTAGGTCAGTAATGTGAGTATTGTGTTGTCGGGCAGATGCTTCTAATCTCTCCTGATGGCATGGCAAAAAGGAATATCTATGGTTCCCGTAAGGCATCATTCCATTTGGATTTACTTCAGTCCCATGACTATGTTTTATTGTTTGTAGGAGGACATGAATGTCTGCCATATTCAAAATCTGAATATGATCCAAATCTGAACCATTCAAACAGCTTACCTTTTTGTTTTCTCTTTTTTGAGATTAAGGTTACCATAATAAATGCCTTCGACATTTTTCAGGACTGAAACTATTATGTTACTCTCTGACATTGGCTGTTTTTTCTCTACCTGTTGGAAGTACTCAAGGCCTTTCCAAGTGGCTTCTTCACCGCTGATGTGAGCAGATCTGCAACTGTTGTTACATACGAACGGAACATGCACTTTGCATTTTAACTCTTAATTGTAAGTTTTACCCTAAACATAACCTTCGAAGACAGAAATAGCCCTTTTCCATCGCGGGACTGGCAAAAGGTCAAAACATGAATAATGACATTGTACTGATAGTGATATTTATATCACCACTCTACATCGGCATTTGGTTGCTGGACGGCGTAGAGAATTAGGTGTTCAGTGTGTAGTACTAGTTCTTCTTTTGAAATGTTTTGTTTATCGTTGTCATGGCGCTAGTCCAGCCATGGAGTACCTACTGAATCCTGGCATTAGGCTTTCAGCAGCAGCTGGTAATTGATGTAGGGGATTGACAGACAAGAGCCTGCCCTGGTCTGGGGACTGTTAATTAGATGTCAGATTTTCTCTGACGGGAACAAAATGATTGGTATTCATTCTCTTTCCAAGACGTCAACTGCACATTATTTTCTCGACTATAATTTTCCTGCCATTTCTTCGGCTTCCCCTCAACTGTTCTGGCCCGGCGTGGGGTTTCACCGCGGTCAAACTGTCCGAGCACCGCTGCCTTTATCGTGCCGTGGCTTCGTTCTCATGGAGACAAGCTGGGCAGGTGCCTTGTCTACACACAGTGGATACACAAACACTCGTTTTCCGTTCTTTAGACCCATACTTTATTGGTATTCAGGGAATGTGGCCCTTTCTATTTTGGGGACCGGGGTGGTCCTTCACAGACAGCATTGTCTCCAGCGTACAGATAAGGGGCTGATATTAACAGGCCCATATATGGACATGTTCTGTCAGCCGCAGTGCCTCAGACGTCACAGCCGTTTCACATGCGCTCTCAACCGCTCACCACACTCACTTCCTTTCACTCGTCTCCTCAGAAATGCTACAACTTCCAACACTTTGGCTTTGTTAATGTGGGCTTTTCTTGAAGACGCTGTGGTACTTTAGTAATGTTTCCAGGCTTTTCTCAGTCCCAAAGGGGATTTGCATGGTCTTGTTTAGAGTTGCTTAAGATAGAAAGTATGTCTCGTTGCGTTGGACTTTGTTGATTTGGGAAGTGTGTTTTGGGAGGTGTGTTTACTAAGCCTGTTGACTCATGTCTGCATCACTGGTATGTCACATAAAAAATCAAATGAGAATGTAAGAGGAAAGTAGTAAGGATAGGATTGTATTCATGTGCGGGACACATTAAATTGTTTAATAAATATATTTGGACAATGGGTTGGAATTTGAAGGGCCACAGGCTGCCGCGCCAAGAATAGTATTTCTGACAGTAAAATCAAGGGACTATTAATCTCTTTTAAACTGCTGCTTTTTCTCCACACCAGAAAACTCTGGGATTAGCTGATCTTCCACACATCCCCCTCCCTCACTTCCTGCCCCACTGGGATTAACTCATCTTCCACACATATTCCCCTCCCTTACAGTGGGGCCAAAAAGTATTTAGTCAGCCACCAATTGTGCAAGTTCTCTCACTGAAAACGATGAGAGAGGCCTGTAATTTGTTTCTGGTGTCCATTGACAGCTCTTTGGTCTTGGCCATAGTGGAGTTTGGAGTGTGACTGTTTGAGGTTGTGGACAGGTTTCTTTTATACTGATAACAAGTTCAAACAGGTGCCATTAATACAGGTAACGAGTGGAGGACAGAGGAGCCTCTTAAAGGAGAAGTTACAGGTCTGTGAGAGCCAGAAATCTTGCTTGTTTGTAGGTGACCAAATACTTATTTTCCACCATAATTTGCAATTAAATTCATAAAAAAATCCTACGAAGTGATTTTCTGGATTTTTTTTCTCATTTTGTCTGTCATAGTTGAAGTGTACCTGTGATGACAATTACATGCCTCATTTTTCAGTGGGAGAACTTGCACAATTGGTCGCTGACTAAATACTTTTTTGCCCCACTGTACTTCCTGCCCCACTGGGATTAACACATCTTCCACACATATCCCCCTCCCTTACTTCCTGCCCCGCTGGGATTAACTCATTTTCCACACATATCCCCCTCCCTTACTTCCTGCCCCGCTGGGATTAACTCATCTTCCACACATATCCCCCTCCCTTACTTCCTGCCCCGCTGGGATTAACTCATTTTCCACACATATCCCCCTCCCTTACTTCCTGCCCCACTGGGATTAACTCTGAGCGCTGTTTTAATCTGAGCACTTTTTTTCAGACTGAATTAGATTTGTATGATTGTTGTCATTTTTTTTAATACTTGAGTAGAGGGGCTAATTGTCTTGTTGAAGACGGTAGGGAGGCGTATATGAAAACAATTGGTGGAGGTTCATAAAAGGGAGGGGAAGCGTTGGGAGACACCGCTTCACTCCTAATCATCCGTCTTCATTAAGTCTTTTAATTGGCCCCATTTGTGACGGATGTCCGAAACCACAGCAATAATAGGTTTTACTATTTTTCCGCTTTCAAAGAGGCACTACACTCCAAGTTAATAACAGAGATTAAATCATCTAAAGAGAACGCAGTAGATGGTTGGTTCTATTTTTTTAAGTGTTCCTCTCATTAGATCAGAGGGAAGAAGGTTTCCACTGTTTAACTTGGTACTACCACTTGAACCTCATCTAGAAGTGATCCAACCACTAACTGCTATCCAGTTCTGGCCCCATGAACCCTGTGCAGTTCCAGCCCACAGAGACATGCCAGATGCTGAGGAATGTGATGGTGTACTTCAGTGGAAATGATTCAAGTCAAACACACAACTGTAGTGTCATGCTGCTGGTGTACTCCAGTCTAAATGATTCAAGTCAAACACACAACTGTAGTGTCATGCTGCTGGTGTACTCCAGTCTAAATGATTCAAGTCAAACACACAACTGTAGTGTCATGCTGCTGGTGTACTCCAGTCTAAATGATTCAAGTCAAACACACAACTGTAGTGTCATGCTGCTGGTGTACTCCAGTCTAAATGGTTCAAGTCAAACACACAACTGTAGTGTCATGCTGCTGGTGTACTCCAGTCTAAATGGTTCAAGTCAAACACACGACTCGAGTGTCATGCTGGTGTACTTTGGTTAAAATGGTTCAAGTCAATCTCACAACTTGTGTTATGCTGGTGCAGTAAAGGCTGTACCATAGCTACACCTGCTCTGGCTTTATTAAAATATTTGCGGTGTGAAATGCATCCAGATTCATGAAATCCAGACAATGAAACTTAATTCAACAGTATTCAAATCTATTGAACTGCATTTTAAATTGTAACCATCTTCTGATTGAAGAAGCTTTCCCAGAAATGTTCACAAAATGTTCTCTGAAAACTGTGGCCATTTGTGCTACAGAGACGGCCCTAACCAGAAGTGGCTTGCTGGTGTGCAACTGAACTTTTTATTCGGTGCACAAACGTGCTCTTCGGATTTAAGTATCACTACATACTTTTCTCTTTTTTATTTTTAAATGGTTTGATTTAGAGACTTAAATATGAAAACAATTGAGCACAAATGTCAGGACTTCCAGCAGCCAGCGCTGTGTGGATGGATAGAAGAGGACAGTAAGGAAAAGGATTGGAATTGGAGGACTTCGTGGGTATTCCAGAAACAACATACTGTCCTTCCGGCAGTTCTGTGGCAGAAGGGAAATTGTAGTCTGTCAAAATCAGTTATGCATCTTTTTTATGATTTCACTAGTTGGGTATTATATTGTTGGTCATTATACAACCAGTAATGTGACTCTTCACAATGACTTTTGTGGTATTGTAATTTGGGAACATTATACAGCAGAATTGTTTACTGTGATTCTCAGAGTTCAGCTTTTTGGTGTTCTGTTATCCATCAGTGTCTGGGCTCCTAATTTGTGTTTTTTGGAGAGAGGAGATACTGGAGTGTGGTGTGTGTGTGTGTGTGTGTGTGTGTCTGTCTGTGTGTCCATGAGATGGCTGGCTGTTAAACTGATGGCTATTCAACACTTTCTTTACCACACAGTAATTGGCAATTGGTCAGACATAAATACGTTTGACATTGTTTAAAGGAAAGGTCAAGGAAACGGTGTCACTGTGAAAAGCATTGTGTCAAGAGACAATCAAGATTGTGTCAGTCTCTTACTAAACATACACTATGGATTGTGATATTGTGTCTCCTCTACATGGATGGATTCTAGAAGGTTAAAGATGTTTCAAATTCCCATGTTGGACCCCTGTCCGTGCACATCATATGTGGCTGTTTTGCACACACACACTGATCCATTCACAGGTGTCCTGCTTGGTTCTTAGACTTGGTGTTGACCCAGACTAGTGGATGGGGCTGACAGAGAGCCACACTAAGGGCTGACTGCCTTCTGGTCTGTTCCTCAGCTGAGATGTTCCCCCAGACTAGAAGATGGGGCTGACAGAGAGCCACACTAAGGGCTGACTGCCTTCTGGTCTGTTCCTCAGCTGAGATGTCCCCCTAGACTAGTGGATGGGGCTGACAGAGAGCCACACTAAGGACTGACTGCCTTCTGGTCTGTTCCTCAGCTGAGATGTTCCCCTGAGGATTCTCCGCTCAGAGGGCAGGAGTTTGGGATGCTAGTTGCTCATAATGGACCAATTAAACCCCTGAGAGCAATTTAAGTATTTTCCGGTCTTCAAGACTAAGTGGGGGGGTGGGTCACATAGAAAAAACAAAACATGAGGAATTTAGAAGGACAAAAATTGTTTAGGGGGTGACTTAAACCGTAAAATACATAAAATCAGAGATATGATGTGATTGTGTCTGAGTGTATATAATTGTTTTGTACTGTCAGAGGGAGCTAAGGGGTGCACACAATGTTGGTTTAGCGTGAAATTATTGTTCTTTTAAAATTTAATCTTGTTTTGGGCTTAATTATTTGCGGTCAATTCGCATCTTCCTGCATCTTTGGTTATTATAATTATGTTCCCTGACCATCTGCTCTGACGGCTGAGTCTACACGAGCCAAATCTAGCTCCTTATTTCTGGACTCAATATCAACATTTCAGCAAAGTTTCAACAGTAGAGAGAGGGCGAGAAAACATCCTGTTTGTTCTGTTCTTTACTTGGTCATGCTTGTCCAACCGTAGGCTTCAAGCTGTCTCTAACCCTATGCAGTGGACGGACTGAACAGGGTTTGTGACAGCCCAAGCTGAGGGTTAGGGTCTCTTCGAAATGAGAGACATCCCTCCATCTCTGTTAATGTTCTCAAGTGCTTTCTTCTCCAAATGTGACGTAATCACAAATGGAAGAAACCCCAAGTACTGATATTTTGCTATAGTCAAGACCGTTACTTGGAGAGGTTCAAGTTCATTAGTTTGATAGCCTGTTACAGTAGGCATTGATGAGGGTGTTCCATGTTAAACCGTATGCGTTTATACCAATGGGCAGGTATGTGTGGTTAGTGTCCTTGTGTAATGTGTTGGCTGGGTCTTTCTGTATACGCAGCCGCTCCTGAGTACTATTTGTTCCTGTTAGGTGGTGAGTGATTGACTAGCTGAATGCCAGGCTGGTTTGGGAAAGGTTGTCATGGTTTCATTAGTGTATTTCCTGTCAGGACCTATCCTGTAGTAAGGTGTTAGTGCCAGCAGTTCCAGGCTGGCCGCCTGTCTGGGTGGAATGGAAGATGTGACGCACAGACCTCACCTGTTGTCTGAAGGCAGGACTTGCACATTAACCGGCTGCGGAGTAATACTCTAGTATTAGACACGAATCCCTCAGCGTACATTTGCATTTGGGAGTCAACGTCATGAACCTGATGCATAACTTCAGGCATCAGGATGTGGGGCAATGACCGCAGGATTCGTCAGACCTTGTAGTCCTAAATCGCGGTCCAAGGGCTTAGGCCCTTTTGAGATTCAACAAGACACCAGAGAAATTAAAGATGACTTTCTTTGGATCCCTCGTTGTGTAATCCAGACTGACCCTAGTCAGTCCCATAAACAAATGTAATGGTAAAAAACGACTGACCCTAGTCCACCGTCACCATACTATTGCCATGTGAAACTAGCGAGGAGACTGGGAACTGAGTACAGGGTTGAGTACAGGGTCACATTTTATAAATAAAACACTGGGAGGTCTTTCCTACAAAACAATTGACAGTACTAGAGCCAAAGTTCCTTGACTCTCTTTTGGCTGAGATAACAACATTAAACCGCTTTCATTATAACATGAATTGCCTGTGTAATCTAGTTTGGATTACAAAGGATAACACTTTACATTGCATTGGGTTGCAGGCTGTAGGAATCCACACCTTAAAGTCATTTGTTTTATTTCCATGG
The DNA here is from genome assembly GCA_016801125.1 of Novumbra hubbsi. Taxonomy (NCBI): domain Eukaryota; kingdom Metazoa; phylum Chordata; class Actinopteri; order Esociformes; family Umbridae; genus Novumbra; species Novumbra hubbsi. The sequence continues at coordinate 11,906 of JACXGK010002228.1, read as the reverse complement.
ATCCTATAGGGCAGTGGTATTCAACTCTGAACCTCAAAGTCATTTTCCACTCTATTCATTGCAACCCCCTCATTAGACCTGGTGGGTGCAATTTATGAAGTGGTATAACAGAAACCCAGCAGGCTCCGTACCTTGTAGGGTAAGAGTTGAATACCCCTGCTATAGAGAATTAGACAGTGTAGGCTACTCTTTCTCCAAAATACAGCAACCCTTTAATCAAGAATGCCCTTTTCACCTGACTTACAGGCTGCATTTGGTGTTGTTATAGGAAGCCTAAACTGCCTCATTGCTGACCTTTTTTTTTTTTTACTTGCATCTACTGGTCTAAAAATAACTAATTAACTGACAAAGAATGTCAACAACTCTGAGAAGTGGGTAGAAAAGAATGCCACTGTTAATATCATTCCACTCCATTGCGTGTTGGCTCAGGTTACTGTGAAACACCCAGTCTTGGGTTTTAGATTTAATCAACTATAAAACTATACTTTTTCTTCATGGCTAACTTGCCGGCTTGTGCGAGCTGGCTATCTTTTGCACAACTACAGTCCTGGGGGAGGAGTATGTTAGTGGGAGCGCTCGTTCAATACATCTCTTAACATTGTCTTAGATAGCGACACAGGCTCATAATGTGATCCAGCTTAAAGACTTCAAGTCCATTACTTGAGATACGATCGCATCCTTCCTCTAAGAGCAACTGCACTCATATTCCTTCAGCCTCACACCACATCCTCCTCATCCCGACCCAATGAGGCCAGCTGTGGTAATTTACCCTTAGTCGCTTTCTCAGGAGACTGACTGGGGGTCCAGATAGTGGATTAATGTCTCCCACGATCGTTTGACCTCCTCTGTGGGCAGAGTACAATGAGATGGCTGGTCTTTGGTCCGAAAAAGTGATAATGATTCACATTTCTGCCAAAGGTAAGGGGAACCTATGGCCCTTGACCTGTAGGTGCTTTGGGGAGAGCTTTCTAATTTAAAGACCAGTTGGTTTGAAGAATGTGCATTAGTAGCTCGTTGAATATGTTTGTCTGTAAGCTGTTTAACTTGGTCATTCATGCCACCGAAGTTGTTCAATCTGTAGCTTTCTGGAGATGTTTGAAGTTGGGAGATTAAGATGAATGAGCTGCACCTATCCTCTGGTAAACGTAAAGGCCAGCACACGCACACGGCATTTGTCGAGGTCCTCTGCCCTTACCAGGAGGCTTTTCCAGGTCTATTCTGGTCCCCACTGATACGTTTCTAGTGCTGGGAAGAGAAAACGGCCGTGTTGCGTAACTAAGGCCACATGCAGTAAGGGGTAGAACACACTAGGGGAAGAACACAAGTCACAATATCAAGATATTATTCAGTTTTTTCCTTCATAGCGAGGAATTCCCCAGTCTTGCGGTACTGATGCTCAATAGTCTGTTTAATGTCTGTGGCTTTGTGTCTTTCCAGCTGACCGATGGAGGCAAGGCCACCAAAGCCAACATCAGTGTGGGTGATGTTGTTCTGTCCATCGACGGTGTCCCCACCAATGGTATGAACCACCTCGAAGCCCAGAACAAGATCAAAGCCTGCACAGGCAACCTCAACCTCACCCTGCAGAAGTAAGAGGCTTTACTCAAGCTCGCTAACGCGCGCACACACACACACACACACACACACACACACACTCACACACACAAATGCTCAGTCATGCATGTCTTATCTTCCAGAAAGAACTGCCAGTCGGGCCATTTAACAGCCGCAGTAGAAGTGAGTTTGCGTAGTGCTCCTTCCAGAAGGTTTTACTGTGTTTACTTAAGACCACAGAAGTAGGGCCAGAGCGTCTTTCTTCAAGCTTTGCAGACTTAGCGTTGCTTTGTTGATTATTTCTCAAACTGTAGTTAAGGAGTCTTTCATGGAAATGAATTAAATGTTTTTGTTTTGTGGTAAAACATGGCCTTACTGGACCATTAAACTAAAATATGAAAAAGAAACGTACATTAATTAGTAACAGGTCCATGTCATGTCAGGGTTCAACCACACCTGTGTTTTCCCTCAATAACCTGAATACGTTGGCTTTTATGGGTATCAACCTGGTATTCTTGTACTTTAAACTCTCTAGGAGTTTGGTCTGTTCTGTATAAGCAACACAAATGTGCAGGGAAATTATTACATTTTGAGGTTGATCACCGTTTAACTGGTTTTGTCTTAGATGTTGTCAGAACGGGTTAGAATCATCCTTCTCTAGATAACTCTCTGTAGATTTCCACAGATGAGATGCATTCAGAGGGTGAAACGTGTGGGGTGGTTTGGTAGTCTTAGATGAAGATACTACAGAACAGTAGACAGGAAAACCCCCTATGTGACTGTTAGGGACATTCATCTCACAAAGGTTAATGGTGTAAGTAGTTTGTTCTCTTCAGGGAACCCTAAAAGCTTGTTTTACAGGATTCGGGGGAACGGCCTTGACAACATGGGGTCAGGTCGAGAGGCATTCAAAGACACCCGGGAGACTTTTCAAAATGAAAGACTGCCTCTTGTGTTCATTCAGTCCCAATAGGTTTGAAAAGCAGTGACTTGAGTGGATGTGTTGTACAGTACAGAGAAGGATCTACATGATGCCAAAGGCTGTAACTATTAAGACAATGTTACATTGTGTGGGTGGTCTGACTTCAAAATATACAGGAGGATTCGAAAACCACTAATCACTTTTGACCTGCTTTTATTGTCATTATGAGAGATTATGAGAGATTGGATTCCGTTCATGGAAATAAAGTAGGTAAAGAGAAGCATCAAACATATGCTGTGTGGTTTGATATGTTTGTCCTGTCTTCACTCTCTTTTCGGTTCACAGAAACGCATACACTTTGCTTCTCTCCCCCTTCTCTCACTACTTTCCTTGAGCTCAGATGCCAGAAACAACTAATATAAATACACCTATTGTTTTTATTGTACATAGATATAGACATAAATGTCAGTGGGGGCCACATTTCTGTCAGTTAGACTGTCTGTCTAGGCCTCAGGGTCCTGTCCATTCATCTTAACTGGCCTCTGTGACCCCACTGTTACCTGGACACTGTATGGGTTGTCTTTGAACTGGGGTGAGGACAGGGATAGGAGGAGATCTGCTGGAGCTCCATAACACACACAATGTATGGGTTGTCTTTGAACTGGGGTGAGGACAGGGTTAGGAGGAGATCGGCTGGAGCTCCATAACACACACAATGTATGGGTTGTCTTTGAACTGGGGTGAGGACAGGGATAGGAGGAGATCTGCTGGAGCTCCATAACACACACAATGTATGGGTTGTCTTTGAACTGGGGTGAGGACAGGGTTAGGAGGAGATCGGCTGGAGCTCCATAACACACACAATGTATGGGTTGTCTTTGAACTGGGGTGAGGACAGGGTTAAGAGGAGATCTACTGGAGCTCCATAACACACACAATGTATGGGTTGTCTTTGAACTGGGGTGAGGACAGGGTTAAGAGGAGATCTACTGGAGCTCCATAACACACACAATGACAGATGGACTAACTGAGAGATGGACTAATTTGTTCTTGGCAGACTAAAGTTTAAATGCAAAGGACAATATAATTGGAATCCAGAACTACTGTATTTCTGCGTAGACATACAGATTGAGCGGAAGTGTAGCGTTGGGGTCAGTCTCTTAGGGTTGTTAACTACTTTGGCCCTGGGGACTCACCTTGAGGAGCTTTTCGTTGCTTTTGCTATTGCATGGCAATTTCTAGCTGGACCATTTTGAGACATTGCATTTCCGGAACTTCGTTTTGCTTTCAGATTTTACTGCTCTGAGTTTCTTTTTTAGGGATGTTGAGCGGCGTGTTTTTATTACATTGTTGCCGTTGTTCTTAAATAAGAGCTTGAGACGCGTCACCACCTGGGTGAACCTCCTATTGGACGTTTTAGACCATGTCATACCGTGCAAAAGGGTTCAACCGCATGACATCTGTTCCATTGCTGCCAACCGTTTAGACTTTCCTGATCACTAGTCTCAAGTCAGGGTTTTGGCAGGTTGATGTCATCCTTTTTCCCCCTAATGAAGTATTTTACAAGGGGTCACTATTTCTGTATCAGGTGTGCTAGGAGTCGGTGGACTGTTCAGTTGGTTCCAGGGCGCCAAGGTTGTCCAAGTAATGAATGAGAATTTTTCTAATCTGTTGGAAGTGAGAGTCTTGTATTAAATGTCATGTACTGATCCAGAGTGAAAAAAATATTTTCCAAATGACCTTTAAGTTCATTATATCCTCTTGACTTTGTTTCTCTGCGTGTGGGTGCGTGTTTGTCTAAAGTATGGTATGAATTATCCTGTCCTCAAAATGGTCTGCTCCTTCTGTCATTCAGAGGATTTTCTGGCAGAGACATTATTACACATCTGCTCATGGTTGTTAGTGTGTGTGTGTTGGTAGAGATGTTTTTGTGCAGGTTCCTAAATGTGTGTTTGTGGAGGAAGCCTGTGTGTAATGGAAACTGGCCTCCTTATTTATCATCTGTCTCTTTGTTCCCTCCTCCTGTCCCCTTTATCTCTTCTCCTTCTCTTTTTCGATAGCATGTAGGGATGTGCCATTTTGTAGAAGCTGGGCTACCTGTGCAACCTGAATGGGCTGCAGGTACCGCCTCATGCTACCAGTAGTGACAAGAACACTAGCAACATCGCTAGTGCCTGTTCCTGCCTAAAATCATCTAATAATCACACGCACCAAAGACATGGCAAAAAACATGAGGAAAATGAATTTCCCTGATACCGTGCTAGGTTTCGGGCCTTTAATGTCGATTCATTTCACTGATGCGTTGATTAGATTGGAACTGGGAGTTTGTTTTCAAAGTGTGTGATTTGTTCAGTAGTTGGTAAGTTTTGGGTTGAAGCCTTTTATTGTAGCTCACAGACCAACGTGTAGGTGTGCATACGAGGGATATTGTGTGGACCCCTGCAGGCATTGTATTTACAGTCAACACATTTTGTCTTCTGTCTATGTACATGTTGTCTGCCACACGTTTTGTATCTTCTGTCTCTGTACATGTTGTCTGCAACACGTTTTGTGTCTTCTGTCTCTGTACATGTTGTCTGCAACACGTTTTGTGTCTTCTGTCTCTGTACATGTTGTCTGCAACACGTTTTGTGTCTTCTGTCTCTGTACATGTTGTCTGCAACACAGTTTGTGTCTCCTGTCTCTGTACACGTTTTCTGCGACAGTCAAATGTGTGAATACTCAGTGATTTTAAAGATAAAAATCGGATTCTGTAGTAATACTTAATTTCCTCCCGCTCTTCCACAAACGTCTGTCCAACACACTCCCCCCAACCCCACCCCTGACTCACTGTCGGTATGCCTCGAGAGCCCAGCAGGCGATGTAGTGAGAGACAACACCAAGGAAAGATGTTCCCACGACCACCTTGGCGTGTGTGTTGGAACTGTCTGCCCTGACGATGACGATGGAGGAGGGGGTTTTCACCATGGAGCCTGGGTCCTCTGATGCCAGATATACAGCGTGGACTCCATGTTGGTTCTAATAGCACAGCTTGCTCCATTTAGCCCATCCCATGTTAGTAGGCCTCTACAAGCGTGCTGCCTTCGTCAAGCGCACAGGAGAAATGTGCAACCTAAAGTGGGGATGCAGTAATAGTGACATCAGCATGTGGCGGGTGGGGCTGGATAATCCCCCGGAGAGCTGTAAGCTTTGTCGCCGCTCCACTACCCAGCTTCAACTCAACACTTCCTAATATGGCAGAATGGGAAAGACAGAGGATGAGAACACTGTGGGGTTATGGGGAGACATGGCCCGGGTGACACAGGATGAGAACACAGTGGGGTTATGGGGAGACATGGCCCGGGTGACACAGGATGAGAACACAGGGGTTATGGGGAGACATGGCCCGGGTGACACAGGATGAGAACACAGTGGGGTTATGGGGAGACATGGCCCGGGTGACACAGGATGAGAACACAGGGGTTATGGGGAGACATGGCCCGGGTGACACAGGATGAGAACACAGGGGTTATGGGGAGACATGGCCCGGGTGACACAGGATGAGAACACAGGGGTTATGGGGAGACATGGCCTGGGTGACAGGATGAGAACAGTGGGATTGAGAACACAGTAGGTTGGAAAGCCAGAAGGGAGGCGCGGACGGAGAGTTTGTTAAGAATGACGTTAATGAGAAAACAGTTCGACGCAGTTGGAGCCTGGAAAGACTAAGCAGACTAAGGTCACGAAGGGCCGTCGCCATGGATGAAGGGGCACAAGCGTGGATGGAGGAAGGAGAGCATGTGCAAATTTTTCCTGGAATGGTGTTCTGCATACTTGACGTGCATTTAGTTTTTTCTTCACCCTTCTGAAGCTGGTCTTCGTCCTTGTGGATACAAAGAGCTGAGGGTTTGACAATGCGGCTGACTCCACCTGGGCGTGTCCACCTGGGCGTGTCCTCCTGGGCGTGTCCACCTGGGCGTGTCCTCCTGGGCGTGTCCACCTGGGCGTGTCCACCCAGGCTTTGTGTGCTTTTCCCTTGTTCCAGTTAAGCTGTTTTACAGTTTTTTTTTTTTGCCTTTTCTTCCTGTAAGAGGGCGGTATTCTTGAATACAGATGAACGGGTCTGTTATAAAGGATCTAGATGAAACCCACTGGCAGCTGGTAGCTAGCTAACACCACCTGCAATATACATTCTTCAGGGACTGGTTAGCCTGTGTGGAGGATTTGGCCGCATTTAACTAATTTCACAAAATGGTATCTCAGGAGCTGCCTTATGGATATTCCAGAGCTCACGGTGCATAAGTCTAAGATTGAGTGATATTAGGATGCAGGGGAAACATAGCAGAGTATTAGAGTCCAATATCTTTCCCCATGTGTCTCTACCGCTGTGGCGCTGCATGGCTGAGGCAATGAGCTCCGGGCCAAATGGAAACCGGCGATGTAGTAAAGCCAGCCGCAGCTCTCTTTGATTGTGTGTGTAGTCTTTATATTGGCTCTATAAATGTTCTTCCCCCCGGTGCGGTTGGTTCCCCTCCTTCCTGGGTTTCCCCTTCTACCACCTGTTCCCCGCCCCCATCTCTCCTTAGAGGCTGGCCCATAGAGGATGGTAACCGTCCAATCAAGGCCGACGTGTTTTTATCCATAGCTTTCTGCCTTTCCCATTCAGATTCGCTGATACAAACTGCTGTCAGCAGGTCTCCAGGGCTCCATTGCATGTTTACATCATTACATTTGATTCGTATAGCAGGCGCCGTTTATCAGAGCGACTTGTAGGTAGCGAGTTATTCTGCTGGTGTGTTCTGACCTCTGAGCTCCTACAGGCCAATGAGCAGACAGGCTTTGTTCCTCATGATGTTCTCTCTCTTCGCAGAGCTTCCGGTGTTCCCAAGATAGAGGCGCCAAAGGTAAGTAACCCCCCCCCCCGGGTGAATCCCACCAGATTCTTCCCTAACCTGTAATGAAACATGGGGATTACGGTTCAAGAGGCACACAGTGTTTATGGTCCCAGGGACCGTGCTAGAGGGTTGGTGAATGTGCTGGAGCATGCTCTTTGTGTCCTTCTGAGACGATGTCGTCCCACCACTGTGTTACTGGCTGCTGTGAACACTGTGTGGATGTTCCCCACGGCTCACATTGACATTAGGGGAGATTTGTCCCAGCATGTTTCTGTGCTGTTGTGTGTGTAGTGTGTCAGTGTTGTGCGTGTGTGTGTGTCCGTTTCAGGACAAACCACAGGAGATCATTAAGCCCGTGCCAATCACCCACCCTGCCACCCCTCCCACCTTCACCAGCCCCTCCCCACAACCGGGCGCGGCCTACAACAAGACGGCCCGCCCCTTTGGCGGGGGCAGCAATGCGGGTGCGGTCACTTCCGCCCTGGCGGCGCCGAAGGTGGCCTCCATCCCTTCGGCTTCTTCTGCTTTCACCCCCGCCGCCCCCTCCTCCCACCAGCCCCAGCCTCCTTTCCCATTGGCCAGCCGCTCCCGCTCACCAGCCCCACCCTGCTTGGCCCCGCCCATCTCCACCCTACCCTGCTCAGCCCCGCCCGGCTCCACCCAACCCTCCTTAGCCGCACCCAAACCCAGCTCTGGCCGCTCCCCCTTCAGCACCCCTTCCTCCTCCGCCTCCTCCTCCCCGGCCAGAGTGACAGCCCCCTCCTCCAATCCCGGTGCTCCACAGTCGTCCTGCTATAACACGCCCATCCACTTGTACTCCAACGCCAATGCTTGCGAGGTGGCGATTGGACAGAGGCGTGGCCTATTGGAAGCCCATGGTGTGTCGGTTGAGCCGGTCAAAGAGCCGCTGAACGGGTAAGCACCGCAGACGTCAAACCTCACATCACCACCCCCCTTGTTAACTCTCCTTCTGCCAAACCTCAGACCTCTTCTCCTTCCTTTGACTCCAAGACAATCAAAAGTCCCTCAAAATAACCCTAATTTTATTTTCAGCTGAAAAGAACTGAATGTGCATGTGAGATGTGACCGCTTGATCTGAAGGGCAACAGCAGGAATGTGGTAATTGGACATAAACGGGTTTCTGTCTTACATCCCATAAATCCTGTTGTTAGCCGGTCTACAGAGATGTGTGGTTCACTCCACTGCCTGCCTGGTTGATGCTGTTTCAGGCCAGAAGCTGGTGTCCATTTTCAGTTCACCAACCATGCTGTAACAGATCTTAGACAGGATATACTCAGTAGTCCATTTTCTATCTGTTTGTTTCTCAGTCAGCCTCAGACCTGGCCACTTTTCTAAAGTCAATAATTATTTTTTGGTGTACTATTGTGTACTTTGATTTTAAACAACATATGAATGTGGAATATTTTAGACCAAAAACATGTTCAAAAACAGATTCCTGGGGATTAAAAAACAGTTAAGGACCCTGGGCCCAAAAGGCATCAGCCCATCTTTACCCAGCATGCCAGTGTGTTGCCAGACACGTGAGGCCCCACCCCTCCCTCTACATGACAGTCCAGTTAATGGCCAAACATCCAGCAGTCTGGCTCTGACACTGTGTGGCCTATATTTATAGTTGTGGTAATGCCAACGTGCTGGCAGGGGGCTGTTCAGGACAGATGCATTCATGCCTCTAGGGACCAGGCACTAGTAACACACATGATGAGGGGGACTCCTCCTTCCGGGGCTTTCCGTAAACCCCGGTGTCCTCGCAGGCTGCATTCACAAAGTATTTCCTTTTGAGTTATTACTTGACCAATGAACTCCCCCTTTTAAGTCCCTGGATTTCCCTTTGTCTTTACAGCTTACAGGTACAGTAGCAGCATGTGTGTGTTTAGTTGGGTCCTGTGTGTGATTGAGTACACATTTGATATTACTTGCGAGGATGAGAATTGCAGACCAGAAGTCCTTGCTGTTATAATATGGCGTGGGAAATCAGAAAAGGGAGGTCCTTTGGCCTGGCTGCTTTAAGGTTAGAGTTAGTGGGATGTATTTGGGGATAGTGGTTTGATTTGGGGTTAAAAAGTGAGGTTGAGATTATGGGTTTGGGGTTTGTAATGGTTATAATTTTGGTCTCAGAGTTCCTTGCAGGTAAAGTAATACGTGTGTGTGTGTGTGTGTGTCTGGCTTCCCCTGGTTGTCTGCTTGCCCATCGTCTCAGAAACATCTGTGCTTCCTGAGGTGAATCAATGCTCTCATCTTGCGGTCTTTTTTTTTCCTGTAGGAGGGGCAAATGGAAAAGACCAAGTTAGTGTTCCCCATCACTAGTTGCCCTGTATAATAGATTACATCAGCAGTGATGGTCAGAGATGTACTGCTGGGCATGATAATCACAGCACAATAACATCAGCTAACTCACCTACTTAACATACCCATCTCACAGCACTCATTAGTCTGCAAAGACACAGCCTGTAAAGACACCATTTAAGACGCATAGACAACAGCCTGTAATGACACTGTTTAAGACGCACAGACAACAGCCTGTAAAGACACTGTTTAAAACACAGACAACAGCCTGTAAAGACTCCCTTTAAAACACAGACAACGGCCTGTAAAGGTTTAATTTTTTAATAGTCATTTACAGTACACAAGGTAAGCTACACTACACCATACTTTCTTGCAGGTTTCTTAAAAATATATATAAAGATAAAGTATTAATAAAATGGCTGCAATAATATAAGCATCTTTATATAAAGGCCATGTCAGCAACAGATCATAGTATATAAATACTTTCTGCTGAATATTTCCAGCCTAGTCTTTGCGTTGACTCATTTATTTAGCCCCAGTTTTCGTCTCAAATGGCACCTTATTCCCTATAAAGTAAACTTCTTTTGATAAGTGCCCCATAGGCTGTGGGCATTATGAATGGAATTGGGAATAGGGTTCCTTCTCTTTGAAATGCCTCACGTTCCAGTGCCCTGTCACCACTCAGCGGGGCTCCTGACTCCTTAGACTGTCCCCTCTGTCTCCATCTGCCACTGTGTGTGGAACACTGTTTACCAAAGGCTGCTGATTCATTTCCAGCCAGCTACTTCCCTGTGGTTCAAGGAACAGGAACATCGCTTAGAATACTGCCACCAACACAGTTTAATACAACGGGACATTGGCTGGAGAGCTCACACACATTATTCAGAATGCATTAGATCTGCCTCAGGTTCAGAAAAGATGTGTTATGCAATAAAAATACACTTTGAGATGTGTCAACACTGGTTCTTTTTCAAGTCAGGTAAACAAGCCATATCTTTTCCCGTCCTGAGCTTACGTGGCACTTTGGTTCCCTCTTCTGGTGAGAAATGGTTGCCCTCACGGTAGCATATAATGTATCAACCTTCCAATATCAGTATTTAATAATTATGTTTCAGTCAATTCTCCGTAATCGTATCAACATCATGGACTTGATCCATGATCCACAAGACCATTCGGCCTGCTACTAATAGCACAATGTCATTGTCTTGCTGTGCAAACACCCTGACTGAGTGGATCATCCTCACGGCCTGTGGAAGTGATCAGTGCAGTTCATTTGAATCTCCCAGAATGTCGTTCATTGTGTGATGTTGTAGCTGACTGCTGCTCTGCTGTTTTTAGTGTAGCTGACACGGTGTCTGTTAGTGGTCCTGCCAGCATTCTAAAGTAAGTATAGTCTGCAACAGCCATGTTCTGACTTTGCATCCAAATGGTTTTCCATATGGTTTAGTGCCGGGGGGTACACCTTTCTGACTCTCAATCATTTCAACGGTCGGATTCTTCTATTCTTCTAATTTCCCTGCCTTCCTTATTTCTGTATGCAGAGTCCCCCCAAAGTCTGCCCCCAGGAGGTACAGTACCATGGACTAAGCAGGGGACACTTGACCTACCAAATGTGTGTGTGTGTGTGTGTGTCCTGGCTGAACGAGTGTGTCCTGGCTGGGTGTGTTGTGGTTTTTGTCTTGGTTGGTGCTTTTCACTTATCTAGTATGAAAAAGTATGAACACTTGCCCTGGATAAATGCGCCCGCTCAACGACTTAACTGTGCCATAATATACCCTGTGGGGATAAGGTGGCTGTGTTTTTATAATGGAAAAACATTTGCTCTTTTGTTACATGTTAAAATAAAAGTTACCTCGTAGATGAGTCTGAACCATATCTGAAGGGTGATTTGATGAATGCCCTGGTTGATAATGGAAGGAATGCCTGTTCTCCCTGTGTGGTCTCAGGAACCGAATGGAACCGGAGCTGACCCACGCGTCCCCCCTCAGCGAGGCCAGTAAGATGCGTCTGATTGAGGACACGGAGGACTGGCACCCTCGTACCGGCACCTCCCAGTCCCGGTCCTTCCGGATCCTGGCCCAGATCACTGGCACCGAGAACGGTGGGTTCTGTGCTTGCATGTTCATCGCTGTGACTCGGCTTTGTCTCTGTGTTCTGGCCTCCCCGGTGCAGCTCTGTGTTCTGGTCTCCCCTGTGCAGCTCTGTCTCTGTGTTCTGGTCTCCCCTGTGCAGCTCTGTGTTCTGGTCTCCCC
>JACXGK010002227.1:26249-57503 GCA_016801125.1 Novumbra hubbsi | reverse complement strand
GAGTGATCAATAGTGTCAAAAGCAGCACTAAGATCAAGAAGCAAGAGGACAGATGCAGAACCTTTGTCTGAGGCCATTTGAAGGTCATTTATCACCTTCACAAGTGCAGTCTCAGTGCTATGATGGGGTCTGAAACCGGATTGGAGCATTTCACAAACGTTGTTTGTCTTCAAAAAGGCATTAAGTTGTAGAGAAACAGTTTTTTCTAAGATTTTGGAGAGGAAGGGGAGGTTTGACATTGGCCAAGAATGCTTCATTAAATCTGGATCCAAATTAGATTTTTTCAGTAGCGGCTTTATTTCTGCTATTTTTAATGAGTTTGGTACACTTCCAGAGGACAGGGAGCAGTTTATTATGTTCAACATTGGTGGACCTAACACTGGAAGTAGCTCCTTAAGTAATTTTGTTGGAATCGGGTCTAATTGACAATTTGTGGGTTTTGAACTTGTCAAGTGAAATAGGATAAAAAAATTCAAGTGTCCCCATTGATACCAGGTCAGGTGAGTTCTGTGCATTCTTAGGACCGGTAAATGTTTGAAAACTAGGCCTGCTGGAAGAGTCTGTTATTTGTTTTCTAATGGTGATGATCTTTTCATCAAAAAAGTTCATGAATTCATTTCTGCTGAAGTGAAGACCCACTTTATTTGTTGAATTTTGCTTATTCGTTAACTTAGAAACAGTATCAAAGAGAAATTTTTGATTGTTTTTGTTCACCTCAATCAGGTTGGAAAAATAAGATGATCGAGCAGATGTGCGTGCTTTTCTGTATTGTACTGTACTGTCTATCCAAGCTAATCTAAATACTTCCAAGTTGGTGGAGCGCCACTTTCGCTCCAACGTTCTGGAGGCTTGCTTGTATGCTCTAGTATTGTTCGTGTATCAGGGAGCAAGTTTCTTATTTCGAATTTCTTTAGTCTTTAACGGTGTAACCCTATCTAAAGTCTTGCGCAATATTGAGTTTAAATCCTCAATTTGATCATTTACAGATTTGTTGGCACTGTCATCAATGAGCGAAACTGGAAGAATAGTCTGAAATCTATTTGTAGTCTGACAATTTATATAACGACGGGTAAAATAAATTTTTTGAGGTGCAATTTGGCTTTTTAAATTAACGGTAATTGTGATAAGACAGTGGTCTGAAATTTCAGGGTCATTTAGAAGAATAAACATTTCTCGTGACTAAGTCTAAGGTATGATTGTGGCAATGCGTTGGACCTGAGACATGTTGAACAAAACCCATTGAATCAATTACGGCTTCAAAGGCTTTTTGAAGAGGGCCATTGGACTTTTCCATATGAATGTTGAAATCACCAAAAATCTGAATATTATCTGCCATGACTACAAGGTTAGACAAGAATTCGGGAAACTCAATAAGAAAACCTGTGCAAGGCCCGGGGGGCCTATAAATGGTAGCTATGAACAGCGAAGTATCAGCCTGGTTCACTTTCATAAGTAAAACCTCAAAATAACAAAAATCAGCTATGTGTTTATGAGTACATTTATACTTCGTGTTATACAATATTTGCAACACTCCCCCCTTTTCGGGATGCGCGGGGGATATGATCACTAGTGTAGTCAGTCATTTAAGGCAATAAATTCATCAGGCTTTAGCCAGGTTTCACACAGGCCAATGACATCTAGTTTGTGGTCAGTGATTAACTCATGAACTGCATTTGCCTTAGAAGCAAGGGATCTTATATTAAGGAGTCCCATTTTAAGATGTGATGTAAGACAATAATTTTCATTCATGACCAAGATGGAAAATAGCTTTATCTTGATAAGGTTGCTAGTGTTTGAACTACCGTGTTTTACTTTTCTTAGTCTGGTACGAGTAACAGTCACAATAGGCAAAACTAGGCTAACTGCTCTGGCTATGCTATCGACAGACTCCACTATGCTAGCAGGCTGTCTATCTCATGGTGAGGCTATAGGAGTGAGTCTCCTGTCAATCTTACTGGACAAAAGAAGAGCACCACTCCAGCTAGGATGGAGTCCGTCACTCTTCAGCAGATCAGGCCTGACCCTATTTCTGTGAGGGTCCCAAAAAGAGAGCCAGTTATCTACAAACTCTACCTCCTGCGACGGGCAGAACTCCGTTTTCAGCCAGCGATTGAGTTGCCCGAGTCTGCTGTAAAGCTCGTCGCTACCCCTAGCTGGGAGGGGGCCAGAGACAATTACTCGATGCCGACACATCTTTCTAGCTAGTTTACACGCTGATGTAACTTCTGACCGCTTCATCCTAACGTTGTTGGTGCCAATGTGAATAACAATATCTCTATACTCCCTATACTTGCCAGATTTAGACTTCGCTAGCACCAACCCCAGATTTGCGGCTACGTTGGTGGCTCTGCCCCCCGGTAAACAGTGTACAATTGCTGGCTGATCCTTTAGTCTAATACTGCGGCTAATGGAATCGCCAATGACTAGCGTTTTAAATGAAAATGCCTGCCGATCATTCCCCTCCGAGGACAGCTCGGGCCTTGACTCCGAATCCAGAGGGGAAAACCTGTTGAAAATCTAGGTCAGCTCTAGCAGCGACCCAGGTATAACTGGTCTGCGGCATTTCTTCCCAGTTACCAAAAGAAAGTTATTGCCTGGCTGCAGGGGCTGTGCCGAGGGACTAACAACGCTATAGTTTCTGCCTGGTGGCACAGACGCTGTTACATCCGTTTCTACGCTAACATAATCCTTGCCTGACATTTGTGTCTGATGCCGAGCCTCTAACTTTGCTATCTTAACCTGAAGACGATAGTTCTCCTTCATGTTAAATTACAGCAGCTACAGTGAGAAGGCATGATTGTACTTAGCTTTGACGGTTCAGGTGCGAGTAGCTCGTTTGGTGTCCGAAAGAGTCAGCCATCCAACAGCAATCCAACAGCAATGACAAAGTACATTGTGTGTTTAAGGGCAGGAGAAAGATATCCTCCACACCTTCCTTCACACACAATACCTATACAGCTTAGATAGGATTTCCCTAATATTTCACACTATCTTACAATTAAGCAATAAATCGTGGTTTACAGTGATTTGGTGATTTTATAAAACTTTTTTTATTAACCTGACAAAGGCAACAAAAAATTCAATAATTTATTGATAACAAATTATTATTATTCTGCCAAGCCGTGACATACAGCAGAATCATTGATAGTTTTCTTGGAAATACTTAAAATTGTGTTAACCCAATAAATTATGTCTTTACTTCAGCTCCATCCCCATTTTTTAAACTTTCCAACTGTTGTAAAAAAGCAACCTGATCTTTTATATCAACCATGCGGTCTGTAAGTGAAAGCAAGGTTTCCCTGTCAATGTCATTCTCTGTGAATAAAAGATACAATAGCTGAAAGTCAGCTTTCACGATCATAACCAACAAGAAAAGCACAAATACTGTTTATTGAGAGTAAATACATGGACAGTTTGACAAAAAATACTACTCCATAATGATATTTGTTTTAACATTTTCAAATTCAGTATTACCATGTTGTTGAGTTGGGAAGTTACACCACCCAGTATCTCAACGTGACATAACGTTCTCCCTCTGTAGTACAATAGATGTCCAGCCCATGATTGTCTACCTTCTCTCCCACTTTTAATGCAATCCAGGAATGGAAATGGCTTTCAAATGAATGGTTTGTTCCCACAACAAACCTAATTTATACAGCAAATGACCTTGATCTCCAGGAAACAGGGAATGTCCTCACTTTGAATGACTTCAGTCATTTTCAACCCCCCAATACAATACGGCACATCATTGTAGACAAGTGACTTGGTAGTTTGCAGTACTGCTTCTTCCAGAGGCACATCTATCCTTCTTTGCATAGCGCGAGCAGCCATACCTGGTCGGAAACCTCAGCCAAATTCACTTCCCAGTGTGGCTTACCTCATTTCTCAAAACTGACAGATTAGCCTGCTCCCAGCACTGTCTCATGTGATGTCTTGTTGCCCACGTTTTGCTGTTGTTTTTTCAGCTGCATACCCCAGATGAGAGCTTTTGCAAATTATTGGTGTTTTGCTTAAAATATCATGCAAGAGAGATGGACTAGTGGTCCGTACAGCTGAATTAGCAGTGGATAATGCACACAATTTATAATGCCCAATGTTTGTTCTGCATGATGAGGGGACCCCCCAATTGTGTCAGAAGACGAAAGAGAGTACACTTCTTAGAGGTGCTTCCAGAGAGCTGACCACCACTTTTCAGTTTCCTCTATGAGTGGGATGTCTGAATTGATGGGATCAGTAATAAGTAACTCAAATTTGTGTTTTAGTTTATTCATGAAATGTATGTGCACTTTGTCAAACGGATGTTTCAAATCTCCACACAATGTAATTTTTTCCATCTTTTCTCTATCACTTTTACTCTTTCCTCTTGACATTTCCCATTGTCAGACTGAACCTGCTTTTATTGCCTAGTTTTGTGATTGCCACCCCACCCTTATATAAGATATACAATTGTTTAATTTTGTGGCCTTGTGAATGGCCATGGAACACAAGTCTTGGCCTTTAGCAGTAACAATGGCATTCATTTAATGTCATTTGTTTTTGGCATACAATTGCATAGAGTTATGCATACTATATATACTGTATTTAATGTTTGTATTCTTTTTCAGTTTTTAAGGAAAGTTTCATAGAATTGACCTTAATATACATGGAGATTCAGTGTTCCATTGTCATAAAACTGTGGTTGTTCAATGAGTGATTTTGTTACAAATCACTTATTGAACAAGCACATTACCTAAAGCATTTAGGTGGCACCCTTACTACAAACATTGGCATTCCATCTCTTGTGGCATTGTTCAGGTTAGGGAGCTCCAAAACCGGAATGTCAAAAGGGCCCTGCTTGGTGCAGGCAACTGGTAGACAGATCTGATTTACTCAAGTTTTACAGAATGATGACCAAACCTGTGTTGTATATCACTGTGTTGTTCATTTCAACGGCACTCAAAGACACAAGACAGACCTGGTTAAAGTTGTCACTGATTCTCGATATAAGTTGGTATAAGAGAACAGGAAAACTTAGAGGACTGACTCAAAATCTATATCTGCAAGAATAAAGCCTGGATCAAAACTTTTCTATGGATGTTAATGACAGTTAATTTTGTCTAAATGAGAACAAATTTATAATTGAGTGAGGTTAATCAAATTTTGGCAATTCAATATTTTTTATTCATAAAGATAATTACCAAAATATGATATCTAGCCTTCCTTGTGCTTTTGCGTTCACGTATTAAGCCATTGTTGAGCAGACAGTCCAATATTGTGAACCTCTAAAAGTAAAAGTTTGGCTGTATGACATCACATGAGTGCTGATCCAGAATAAGGTTTAACCTGGTCTTCTGCATCAGGTATATTACATTCAAAATGCAGAATGCTTGATAGGCCTCAGAAGGAATTTACCTGCATTTCACCTACCTGAGAACTAAGAGTGTGGTACTCATAGCACACTCATTATTGACTGAAATTGGGGGAGTTAATTATATTTTTGATTGCATTCAATCTTATCAGATGTGTGAAATCCAGACTGATGACTTTGATTAACTGGGTCCTAGTGTTACAGCATCTCATACTCTGAATTGAAGACATACAGTCGCCTGCTGGAAGACACTATCAATAGCCATCCACAATGCCCCCAAAACTATACATAAAACTTTCCTCTGTCCCTCACCCACCAAACCCCTCCAAACATGTTTGCACCGAACCCTACCAACATACAAAAAACACCCACCCAAAGTGCTTGTGATCGACAAACCAAAGAAACAAGAGGACCGGAACAAAGGAAATCCACTAAAGAGCAAACAAGAGCCTGTACTGTTTGGAGCTTTTCCAATCCATCACAGTTAAACTGGTCCCATCAACTAGCAGGAGGGAAACAGAGCACCCACCAACGCTGAGGCAATGTCTCACCCAGGGCAACACGATACACTTCATCACAGCAAACACTTGTCGTTGCGATGCTTCTCATTTCACAAAACATTTGCAGCAACGAGAACAAATGGAACACTGAAGGGGTGCAATGCAGACATGGATGGTGACAAGAGGGAATTTATTTATTTGTGCTCTTTTTGAATATAAATATTTGAATAGTTATTGAACCCTCAAATGTTATTGAACCCACACATCACATGTTTCATCAAATGTACTATATTCCTGAGTACATGATTAATCTGTACAATCCTTTCCTGGAACACACCCTTTATTCACCAATGAAGGTGTCTGAAATTCCATTACCAAATTTGATAATGTTGGAACTGTCCCTAAACAACCTTTTCAAAACTATGTATCCATGCCATACCATGGGCCAAATCTGGCTCTGCATTCGTGAAGATGAACTTTCACTTCAAGTTGTTTATAAGCAAATGTTAAAGCCCACACTCTTCTGTGATAGTTTAAAGAAATGTTGCTCAATATATTTTTCACGCATATACATTTCTGCATCTGAATCCTGCATCCTGAATGAATGAATTAATAAATTAGCACCAAGGACCCAACCCTGTAACTCGCCTTTATCAGTACTAATTTCCTCCAGATGTCATCAATCCCCATTGTTAGATAGATATCTTTTTTGTTTATACCACTGCTTTATTAGTCATGAGACTAATTAGCATATCAGTGTATGCCAGCAATGTAATTCATGTTCATTTGTTCATTTACAGTAATTATCTTTACAACTAGGAAACCTGTATCCATGCAGAATATGACCTCTTGCACATCCATCTTAATATAAATGTAGCCTTATAGAATTCTTAGACAGTACTTGAAACACTCTTCAAACCCTGTCAACAAACTGTTCCCCATATTTTGTGAATCCAATTAAGTAATAAATTATGCAAGCAATTGCCAAAAAGTACAGGACATACAGTACAAAAGTGAATGGTTCAAGTCATGGAGGTTGTAGGCATCCAGGATTTTGAAGTTTTCATTATGTGGTGGACCCCCCCACTTCATGTAATCTCATATATATATATTAATTTATTATTATATCCCCCCTAACACCTCCTACAGTTCTTGCACTGCAGAGACAGGACAGGTATCAAAATGTGTGTCTAATTTCTGATTCCGTTGCTATTGTTTTGTGGAAGGCTTCGTTGCAAGGCTAGGAAATATTTACTTTTTTGTGTAGAAAAAACATAGCTGCACTGGCTGAATGGTAGCGCAGCTATATAAACCTAGCAACCAATGTATGTAAGCCTAGCAACTGACTTAAAGAAACTTTCCAGAATGACCATGCACATTGCTGCCGGATCAGAAGTTTGCTAGTAATGCTAGCTAGCTACAGGACAGGACTACTTTTTCACTGGTAAGTGTAACACTGGTCACATAATGAAGAAAATGTTAGTTTCAGCCAATCAGAATTCCAAAAATTGTTATGTCCTGCCCCTGAATTACAGATAGTCAGTTGAAGTTGCTAGCAGCATTTCTGAAGACACGTCATTTTAGCAAGGCTCACTAGATTGATTTCCCTGTAATGATCAAAGGATTATCTGAATAACTATCTGAAGAATTCAGAAATATCTTTAAGAAAAAAAATTGAAATTGCATCATTGTTGTGCAGAGACTGTTTATTTGTCCCTGTTAGCAGACCACTTGGTAAATTTGACACACATTTGCCTCAAAGCTCCCCTTTCTATTCATATCTCCGGACTGGTTAAAGATAGAAGCCAACTGTCATGTCCTGGATGCGGGCCCCTAGCCATCTCTGTGCTTTGGGGCTCCCATTCAGGGCATGGCACATGGAGAGGCCTCTAGCCATCTCTATGCCGTTGTGGGCTCCCCAGTCAGAGCAGCTGCAATCAGTTGACTCTGATTGGGGTGCCTACTTAGGTTAGTTTTACAGCCACACCCGGTGTGGTTTATTGTTTGTGCTTGTCTCAACAGTTCACGGTTTGTCCTTTGTTTAACTCCTATTTCATGTAGATACGCTACACGTTTTTTGTATATCGTTTTATGTTAGTTTAGCTCCTTTCATTTTCCGGTTACAGTTCGTGTAGTTTGTTTTGTGTTATTGGGATTAAATACACCTTTTCTTTATTCAAAAATGTCTGCATATGGTTCCGCCACACTACAACACCGTGACACCAACGATTTTTTCCAAAAGTCAAAATATAATGTTACAATGAATACAATTGTACTAAACAGTATTTTTGCAAAATAATATTTGTACTAAACAATAGTTGTACTAAAATGACTTTGATGAAAACTCAACGAGACATTCCTTTGCATAGTGCTTACATGTAAAGTGTGATGCCATTTCATGGTACCTCTCTGAACTAAGTAAGATGTTTTGTTGCAGTCAATGCGATTTGATAGTTGTATTTCATGAATCACTTGTGGTAAAGAATTTATATGCAAATTATTTAAAGATACCATTGTTTTAATTCACAACAAATATAATAAGTCCTACTTATTTTCATCTGTTAGGTAGTTAATGAATCCAATGTGTTGGCCTGTTCAGCCTATGCACAGGTCAGGTTTTTATATTTGGATTGATGCCTTGCATGGCAAGTCTACCCATGAAGACTATCTAGATGTTTTTTGGACAATGACCTGTTTTTGGACAAGGACCTACTGCTTAGAAACATTTCATTTTGTCAATAGTGTGTGGGATCTGATCACCCCACCTGTGCGGTAGGATTGTTGTGTGTATGTCTAGTAATCAGAAAGTTGTACTTGCATATTTTGATTTCTTTTAAGATGTTCAATTGGGAACAAATAAGAGAGGTGCACCCAGGTGATTGTTAAACCAATTGTAATTGCTTATAATTTAATTTATTTATTTTCAGTTATTCATATTTATATCTAGGTTCCATTGGAGTGAACGTATATTTTTACAACCTAATATAATTATACCTTCTAGTTTGTTGTATAACATCCTCACTGCTCCCTCTGAGCCATGTGCGTTCCATTGTGCTGTTAGTGTGCTAGACTAAGCATATACTACATAAGGCTGAAGTTTTTTTGCCTCCTTTTTCTTTTTTAGCTTGCTAGCCAATTGGACATACAGTGGGGAGAACAAGTATTTGATACACTGCCGATTTTGCAGGTTTTCCCACGTACAAAGCATGTAGAGGTCTGTAATTGTTATCATAGGTACACTTCAACTGTGAGAGATGGAATCTAAAACAAAAATCCAGAAAATCACATTGTATGATTTCTGAGTAATTAATTAGGATTTTATTGCATGAGTATTTGATCACTTACCAACCACTAAGAATTCTGGCTCTCACAGACCTGTTAGGTTTTCTTTAAGAAGCCCTCCTGTTCTCCTCTCATTACCTTTATTAACTGCACCTGTTTGAACTCGTTACCTGTAGAAAAGACACCTGTCCACACACTCAATCAAACAGACTCCAACCTCTCCACAATGGCCAAGACCAGAGAGCTGTGTAAGGACATCAGGGATACAATTGTAGACCTACACAAGGCTGGGATGGGCTACAGGACAATAGGCAAGCAGCTTGGTGAGAAGGCAACAACTGTTGGCGCAATTATTAGAGAATTGAAGAAGTCCAAAGTGACGGTCAATCACCCTCGGTCTGGGGCTCCATGCAAGATCTCACCTCGTGGGGGATCAATGATCATGAGGAAGGTGAGGGATCAGCCTAGAACTACACGGCAGGACCTGGTCAATGACCTGAAGAGAGCTGGGACCACAGTCTCAAAGACAACCATTAGTAACACACTACGCCGTCATGGATTCAAATCCTGCAGCGCATGCAAGGTCCCCCTGCTCAAGCCAGCGCATGTCCAGGCCCATCTGAAGTTTGCCAATGACCATCTGGATGATCCAGAGGAGGAATGGGAGAAGGTCATGTGTTCTGATGAGACAAAAGTAGAGCTTTTTGGTCTAAACTCCACTCGCTGTTTTTGGAGGAAGAAGAAGGATGAGTACAACCCCAAGAACACCATCCCAACTGTGAAGCATGGAGGTGGAAACATCATTCTTTGGGGATGCTTTTCTGCAGAGGGGACAGGACGACTGCACCGCATTGAGGGGAGGATGGATGGGGCCATGTATCGCGAGATCTTGGCCAACAACCTCCTTCCCTCAGTAAGAGCATTGAAGTTGGGTTGAGGCTGGGTCTTCCAGCATTACAACGACCTGAAACACACAGCCAGGGCCACTAAGAAGTGGCTCCTTAGTTGCATCTCAAGGTCCTGGAGTGGCCTAGCCAGTCTCCAGACCTGAACCCAATTCAAAACCTGAAGGATCTGGAGAAGGTCTGTATGGATGATTTGGCAAAAATCCCTGCTGCAGTGTGTGCAAACCTGGTCAGGAACTACAGGAAACGTATGATCTCTGTAATAGCAAACAAAGGTTTCTGTACCAAATATTAAGTTCTGCTTTTCTGATGTATCAAATACTTATGTAATGCAATAAAATGCAAATTAATTACTTAAAAATCATACAATGTGACTTTCAAGATTTTTGTTTTAGATTCCGTCTCACACAGTTGAAATGTTTCTATGATAAAAATTACAGACCACCTTATTCTTTTGCATATCATATATTTACATGAAGTGGGAAAGCAACATTTATTTGCAAGCATATATTTTCCCATTCTTTAAGACTTTGTAGCTTTTTTTGTTTTAGAAGTTATCCCAACTTCAAATTTTACTTTAATAATGTCATTCCTTTCATGCACAACATGGCACACATCGCCATGGTTGTTCTAGTCTGATAATTAAGGCTGCTTATATGCATATCTCTTAATTGTTTACAGCTGCCAGCCAAGCGAGTGGCTGACAATTAGCTGAAAATCTCGACTTGTCACTATATCATTATTGGTTTCATGTGAATCAATGACCCTTACGTTTTTATCAGAATTTCAGTATGGGAACATGACACAGTATTGCTAGGATGAATTCACTGACAGGAACCCCTCCACTATCAGCCAATAACTGAGGACATAGTAAGGTCCCCTTTATCTTATCTTAAGATTTTTTCTCCATTCCATAGTAAAAGTTGGTGTCAGCAGCTTTGTGAAAATTTAAAGAGGGAACTCTTTACTAAAAACGTTCTGCTGTTTGGGAGGCCTCTTAGTGGTAAGTTTAAAAGTTTGGTAAATACTCTGGTGTGTTGGGTAGTGTAGAGTTGTGCTGACTAGTGTAGAGTTGTGCTGTAGTTGCACATAAAATATATATATATATCTTTTTTTTTTTAATGGTCTCAAATGATAGATTGAGATTTCATGGTTCATCAGTCTGTATATTCGGAGACATGTTTGCTTTGCATAGCAACTTTCATAGCATATCCAACATCTTGTAATCTTTTATAAATATCTCACATTTCATCTTTAACTTTTCTTTAGAAGTTTTAGCACTGACATAAACAACATATCTGTGCTCTATTTTAAAGTATTGATAAACTAAATAAAATATTTTACTCAGGCCTAAAAGGTTGTATGTCAAATCGTGTTTGCCTTCTTAAGAAGATGCCTTGCCATCCAAATAATAAAAGAAAGAGCATAAATGGTTCTTTGAATACAGAAGGTTTTTGGTACTCTTTGCCTAACAATGAACCTTTGACTTTCAAAAAGTTTAAACAATGAAAATGGTTCTTGGAAGAACCCTTTCCCTTTGCAAAGAGTACTTTTAGAACCCTTGTTGAGTGTTGGATGCCTCGCCTGGCGGCGCTTTGGTGGTTTTGTGAACATTTAGTGTCTAAATAGTGTCAAAGAGTAAGTTAGAGTGAATTGGTTAATGGGGCCTGGGTGGATCATTTTCTGTGATGTGTCTAATTTGAATTCCAATTTCTGAACTCCATTTTGTGCACATGCTGATTGTTGTGCGTGCCTCTTGCACATTTACACATGCTGTTTACATCTTCTGAATTCTACCTGTAGTAAGGGTGTGGATGTTGGGATAGTGACTGGGTGTGTGTGAGTCATGCATGTTGCCCTGTGGCAGGCTGAAATTGATGAGCTTTTGTTTGTTATGTGGGGCCGTTGATGCTATCACAGCAAATCTGCCGCTGATGGCATGGTATTGTCTTGTGAACTAATGAATGATTTTGCTCCAGTCCATCTATATCAGGTGTGGGCAAACTACGGCCCGAGGGCCAAATGTCGCCCGCGAGGCTGTCCCATCCGGCCCACGGAATGTAATAAAATTATTTTGGGGGGAATTAAAAAAACAACTTACCAGCCCATTCTTATACATCTGAGTCAGAATTTTAACTATTTACACCTTATATGGGATCTACTGTACATATGTAATGTATGTTTTAACTTTTGCCCAAATCAATTATGATTAACAAAAACAAATTTGGCCCTCCATTTCATTTCAAAATCCTGATGTGGCCCCCGAGCCAAAATATTTGCCCACCCCTGATCTATATGGTTTCAGTTGCCATGGCACTTTTATGGCAGCCTTGGATGATTTCTCTGCTATTTTAATATATTTTTATAGATTTTTGTTTTTTTAAGTGCATTTTTCCTGACTAACTTGCTGATCAGTTATATATAATCCTTTTTTATTTCAAATGTATTCTTTAGAGAATGGCCAAACAGGGGGGGTGGTAATGGAGAGTAGGTTAACAGCTTTGGAGAGCTGTTGCGGTCAAATGGCAGTGATGGCAAGGAGCTGGTGAGACCAAGAGCTGTCTGAGGTGTTCTGCCTGCCTGCTTCTGGGGGACCTGCTCATCTCCTTCTCTCTGCTCAAGCCATGTTCCTTTTGATGGTCATTCTAACTACTAAAGACCTTTAGCTTTGTCAGAAGATTATGGTGAATACTTACTCTATTGTAGTTGTTTTATTTTATTTTGCTTTTCCAAGCACTTTGGGATTATTTTCTATAATGAAAAGCACTATAGAAATTGAATACATTATTATTATTATTATTATAACATAGGGGGGCACAGATCTGGATTTCAGGCTCTTGGTGTGGCGTGTGTCACTCTACCACATACAAACAGTCTGTCTGTTGTGTCCCATATGGGGGTGTGCATACCTTATATCCTGGAAGACAACTGACATAGTTAACCCTACATCCCTCCTCTGTGTCCTCAGCAATTACTATGGATGGAATGCAAGTCTGAGGGTTCTTACATGGCAGGGCAACATGTTTGTGTACTGCTGTTGCTGTGTATGTGTGTGCGCTTGTTGCTGTTTGTGCTTCTAGGTGTGAGCTGCACACGCTAACAGATTCGGTCGCCGCCTACTGATGTCCAGACACCCAGATGAAAATGCATTTCACCCAGATATGCAAAGAGCCTGTCAAACACCTGAGTGCAGAATTTACTTTAAAACCATGTATTAGTCCTAAATGGTATTCTACTCAGTATGTGGTGCAGTACTGTTCACCAGGTCCTCTTGTGTGAATAGTGTGCTTTTTGGAACAGAACCTTGGAGCCAACTGTAGTTGCATGCTGGCTATAATAGAGAACAAAAAAAAAAAAAAATCATTACTGCTAGTCCCTTACCAGACTAGGTCCATTTTGGTCTCTGAAAAGTGGTTTAAGAATGCTGATGCACGGAGTCACACATTGTAAGTGCATTTACACAATGTCTCAATACCATGAGTCTTACAGTCCAGCATGTGTTTGGGCATCTGTATGTGTGTGACCATATGCTGAACAAGTGTGTTTGCTGGAATGCCCTTTGTTTGTGTGTTTTTGTCTGCTCTGCATGTCCAGTTGATTGTGTGTCTGGGTGTTGCTGCCTGTGTGGGCATTTGCTCATCCGTGTGTGTGTGCGAAGGGGGTAGGAGGGAGGGATGGGGAAGGTGTGAAAGCGGTAGGTTGGTAGGTAGGTAGGGAGGGGAAGATGTGAAAGAGGTAGGGGTGAAATGTAATTGATATTGGTGCATGACAAATGGCAGCCATTGAGCAAGGTTGGCTAAAATAATAGCAGCGGGTGGTGAAGTCAAATTAGATGGAGGTTAGGAAACAAAAGAAGGGCTGAGTGGGCGAAAGAGTCCAGACACTGTCACTGTCACGGAAAGGTCGCTGGTTCGAAACCCTGGGCTGACAATGTGGGACCCTTGAACATAGCACTAAACCTTAACTCCTCTAAAAGAATCTTCTGCTAAATAGCAAAACGCAGTTTCTTGATCTGGTTGTCTGTTCCTTGTTCCTGGATGGATGTTACTGTGGAGGGGTAAATGACTCGGAGACATCAGTGGGCACCGGGGCGTGGCCGCTCACTGTGCTGGCACAGCTGCTGCAACAGCGAATATCCTTGACCTAGACTCACGCTCAGCTCTGTTTGACATTAGTCTGGCCGCCAGAGGCCTCGTCTGGGATCGTTCAGCCTGACAGAAATGAAGCAAGATGCAGGCTTGACTCTACCGCGGATGACGGTCCAGGAGAAACACCATTAAATATTAACTAACCCCTCACTGTGTTTATATACCTGTCGCTGTAGCCTCTGTGCATGTTGTTCTCTCATGTCATGGTGAATGCCCCAGGCAAGGGTGTGAGTGCGCGTGTGGGTACCAGCTTGCGTCCGTGTATTTGCCTGTGCGTGTATTCCTTTGTTTTGTTTCTGATTGGAATGATACTCATGCATACTTGGCTGTTCTATTCTCAGTGTTTGTAAGTCTGCTCCAGCATAGATGATTTCTTAATTACGGCTGTCACATCACAGCATAACTTAGCATTAGCCAGACTTAAAATCTGCTTTGCTTGCAAACATATTGTATTGTATTGTGCTTACATCTATCAAGTATCTTTGTTGCTCTTCCTGTGTCATAGAGAGTCTTGGGAATATTACAGAATCTCAGTACATGACGCTGGAGTTTCAGTGTTTAAGTCTGCATTACGAGAAGTTCGCTGCCTGCTTAACTGTTCTCTCAGATTGCTAGTAAATGTAAAACTATTATAGCCATATCTAAACTGTTTGCCAAAATGTAATTTGACAAAAAATACGACTGTAAAATGTATGTTAACCCAACTTTATTACCACATCAATACCACAAAACAACAGCTGCTGCACCAAGATTGCTTAGCGACGTTTTACATGCGGTGCTAGTCGGAACCACATTCTTGTTTTATCAATGAGCAGTGCTGAGCACACTGATCCAGGGATGAGCTTGTTTCATGCCTGAAATGCGATTGAAGGTACTGTACGGGGATGCACATGGTGTTCCTTTCAGAAGAACAGATTTATCCTAACTTTATTGATTGATTGCTGAAAGACAGTTTAGATAGCGAATGACAGGGAACAAGACTGAAAGGGAGAGACAGAGAGCAGATATAGTGGGAGAGAGACAGTAAAGGAGAGGAAGTTAGTTAGTGAATACCTCTGTCTACTTCACAATCCCTCTCTCTCTCTATCTCCCTGCTCTAGTCTTTCTCCCCCCTTATAACTCTCTGGCTCATTCAAATCTCTGCCTCTCTTTTTATCTCCCTTTCTTCCTCACTGTCTCCTTCCTTCTCTCTTGCTTGCTCACTGGCGTGACACACCAGCAAGAATTGTTTTTGCTGCCTTGTTAATGTTGGCTGTGTCTCCTGGAAGCGATTGGTGCCCCCAGAGGCTGGCACACAATGTGTATGGTTGTAACATTTGCTGTAAAATGCCACCTGTGCCAGCCCAAATGCCATACTGTGCTTTTAGACGTACTAGGGACTTCCTATTCTGTTGTGCTGTGGCTGTGGTTTATTTTACTACAATTGTTTTTATTTATTTTTTGCTGATGAGATTGTGAACTTGTCAGGCACAATTACACTGCGATGGTGTTACGCGGTTTCACCCATAGCATGGTGATATCTTGGAGAAGGCTTTATCTGCAGGAATGGGATGTTTACACATTGCAGCTGTCCCGATCGTGTGTGTTTTTTTGTCGCCAAATGTCCAACTATTCCATTTCGTCTGCACTGGCCTCTAGGATGCCGAAATCCAGGATCTAAATAAGATTGAAGTTGTAATAGCATTATATTTATATTTAAATTATAGACATCCAAGTTCTAGGTCTGTGAAATGTAGAGTGTAGCATTTTGTCATTTCACTTACAAACTAGTAAAAGTTGACTTAATTCAATTCATTTTATTCCTTTGTGGTGGTCTAGCACTCTAGGCTGTTGTCGCGATGTAAAATTGAAATCTGGTCCACAGCTATTTCAGCATTCTAAGTATCACACCTTTTGATCCTCTTGCGCCCCCCACTGGTCTGTCAATTGTCTTGTCCCTATCATTACACCTGGTACCCATTAACCCATCAGTGTGTGTGTATGCACACGTGGTCAAATTTGTTGGCTCTCCTCCACAAATTTCTCTGAAATTACTTGAAACTGAAAAAAAGTTATCAGTTTTAGATTTTCTATTTAAAATAATATTGTAAATAATCAAACAAATGAAAATGGCATTACAGACATGGTCAAATTTGTTTGTACATTTACAGCTCATTGAAATAATGCTTCATTCTTCCTGAAACGGTATGACATTAAAAGCTACCGTATCATGCATACTTGCATACCTTTCTTATGTCATGGAAGAAATCAAGTGAGCTGTGAAACAATATGAATTATTGCCTATTCTACAAAGATATTCTGAAATGCCTGGAAACATTTGTTGGTACCCCTTAGAAAATATAATATATACTTGGATTATAGTGATATTTAAAACTGATTAGTTTCTTTAGTATCACAAGTCTCCAATCTTTCATTCATTCAGCCTATTTAAATAAAGAAAAGTATTCACTGTGCTATTTGGTATCATTTTGTGCAGTACACTGAACATGGACCAGGGAAAGCAAAGAAGAGGATTGTCTGAGGAGATCAGAAAGAAAATTATAGACAAGCACGGTGAAGGCTACAAGAGCTTGATGCTCCTGTAACAACTGTTGCAAATATTATTCCTGGGACAACAGTTGCAAATTATGCATTTGTTTTACCCTACCTTTAAAAGGTTTGGGGTCAGAGGTGCAAAGAAAAATACATATATGACAGGTCAGTAAATAGAAAAGATTAAGACGGGCAAAAAACCCTGGACTGGCGACTCCAGGATGCTGGCCTTCTTGGCAGAGTGAATAATCAAATTTAGATTTTCCACATAAACAAAACAATATGGTATACTACCTTGTTTTACAAATAATAGAATTTGCATAAAAGGCAGCCTTTAAGTTATATTATAGCCCTTGTTATAGACTGTTTTAGACCATGCATTTTATTGTGATCAAACTGCTACAGAAATGTATGTTTATAATGTCAAAACTTTATTTTTGTTTTGTAAAAAAAAACTCCTGAATTACTTGGTTGAATTTAAATTTGACATGTGCTTGTGTTTGAAAACAGATGACAGACAAAATCTTGGCAATTTCTTGCATGGAATAGCTTTAATTTCACAGAAATAGAATAGACTGAAACGTTTTCG
Organism: Novumbra hubbsi; assembly: GCA_016801125.1. Taxonomy (NCBI): domain Eukaryota; kingdom Metazoa; phylum Chordata; class Actinopteri; order Esociformes; family Umbridae; genus Novumbra; species Novumbra hubbsi. Next base: position 40,200 of record JACXGK010002227.1, on the reverse strand, counting down.
AAGAACGTTCTTAATTTCTGGCCATTTTAGCCAGTAATCTTACGTACAATGGGGTTGATGCTGGAGATAATAAACAAGTCTAAAGAAAGCTAGTTTTATTGCTTCTTTAAGCACCAGTACAGTTTGCAGTGGTGCTAACATAATCACAAAGTGGTTAAAATTATTAACATGGATTGGAAAACATGTTCAAATTAATGGTTGCTAACAATGGGCCTCTGTATGTCCATGTAGATATTCTATTGAAAATATGCTTTTTCCTTCTACAATAGTCATTTACAACATTACCAATGTCTATGCTGTATTTGTGATACATTTTCTGTTATATTAATGGAGAAAAACTGTGCTTTTCTTTAAACAACATGGAAACTGCGAAACAACCCCAAACGTATGAACTGTAGTGTATATGGTCTGGATAATGAAAAAGAGTGATGGATAGAGAGGCGGTTTAACATATGAGATAATGGATTACTTAAATTGTGAAGCATTACATTTCGTAATAAAGTTTTTAACCTGGGTGGGGCTTCAACCAAGGTTGCATTATTAGTCCTGTGTGCTTTAACATTTATGTCAATACATTGGCCGACATCCTAGAAAGATGTTCTGTCAGTGTTCACAAGTACAGGGGGAAATCTCTTTATCCTGCCTACTGCAGACCTTGACCTGCTATATAAAGCAATGCCTCACCTGGGTCATGGCAGTAAACTCATAAAACATTTTTTACAGAAAATGTTTCCAATGTGGCTAAAATGTATTTGAATATGCTATTAAAAATATATTTTTTAATGGCATCATACATTTCCAGAGGCAAACTACTAGCAATAACAACTTAAAAATAAACTTTAAATAGTGACACAATCATATCATTACCAAGCCCTGCATTGCTGAGAGCAAGAAAATAAGAGTCACTTTTTTCAATCTGGTCACATATTCACATATATTTAAATTTTCTTTTTCTTTTTGTAGTTTGTTGTCTTGATTTGCTGCAATTGTATTACCAGGTTTTTGGTAATACATCTCTTTTAGAACCAATATAACGCATTAAACCCAAATGGCTGCACAAGCAAAACAGAATGTAAATTATGAAAAACACAAACTTGCAGTACAATGCAGAGCTACCTGATAATAAATAGACCATATTAACCTGGTCAAAGTGCAGGCTCAGAGAGCACAGCCTTGCTATTCAGTCACAGGAATAACTGGCTCCCAGAATTGGCTGTGGAGTCAGAGCACTATGAAATCACCAGAGACAGAGCTGCACTTCCTCAGAATATACACAAAATCCAAAACAATTACAGAAGATTAGTACCTCAAATTTAAACCTTTAATAAAACCTTTTAAAGCCGTGACCTAAAGAACTATTGCCAGTCCTATTAGATAAGAACAATGAAAACTGGAGTCTGGCAGTACACTATAAAACACCTTATCACAAGATTAGTGACAGTAATTGTTATTGTATTTTAGTGTAATATTAAGGGCAACTTTAATTGAATTGAATTGATTGGGTGTGGGGTTGGGGGAATACACATGTTAATTAAGATACTCATCAAAGAAGTAGGTTTTCAGATGCTTTAGGAAGATCGGCAGGGACTCTGCTGTCCAGGCTTTACGGGGAGGTTTGTTCCACCATTGAGGTGCCAAAACAAGAGTTTTGCCTTTTCTAATCGCTGCTGACCTTTGAGGCTTGGGTGGCCAAAACACCTGGCTCGCAATCTCATTTCTAGTTCATCCACAAGGTGTTCAAGAGGGTTGATGTCAGACCTCTATGCGGGCCAGTCAAGTTCTTCCACCCCAGACACGTCCAACCATGCCTTTACGGACCTTGTTTTGTGCAGTGGGGCAGTCGCGCAGGAACAGAAAAGGGCCTTCCCCCTCCACAAAAGCATTGAATTTTCCAAAATGTGGAGGAATTCACTTGGTAAACTGAGGAATTTCCCTTCAGTGGAACTACAATTGTGCTCAAAACCTGGCAGAATTACCCTGGCAGAAATTGTGAAATGATGGCATTGATTTTGAAAAAAATACAGATCATGCAAAAAACTTTAGTCTTTTAGTTAATGATCATCATATGAAGCCATGTATTATCACATAGTTATTTGGCTCCTTTTTAAATCATAATGATAACAGAAATCTCCCAAATGGCCCTGATCAAAATTTGACATAACCTTGAATGTTTGGCCTTGTTACAGACACACAAGGTGACTCACAAAGGTTAAAATGGCAATTAAAGGTTAATTTCCCACACCTGTGGTTATTTAAATTTCAATTAGTGTCTGTACATAAATAGTCAATGAGTTTGTAAGCTCTCACATGGATGCACTGAGGAGGCTAGATACTCAGCCAGGGGGAGCAAAATAGAACTGTCAAAAGACCTGCGTAACAAGGTAATAGAATGTTATAAAGATGGAAAAGGATATAAAAATATATCCAAAGCCTTGAAAATGCCAGTCAGTACTGTTCAATTCAGGGATCTCGTACCAAGCCAAGGTCAGGTAGACCAAGAAAGATTTCAGCCACAACTGCCTGAAGAAGTGTTCGGGATACAAAGAAAAACTCACAGGTAACCTCAGGAGAAATACCGGCTGCTCTGGAAAAAGACGATGTGGTTGTTTCAAGGAGCACAATACAACAATACTTGAACAAAAATGAGCTGCGTGATCGAGTTGCCAGAAAGAAGCCTTTACTGCGCCAATGCCACAAAAAAGCCTGGTTACAATATGCCCAACAACACCCAGACACACCTCACAGCTTCTGACACACTGTAATTTGGAGTGACAAGACCAAAATAGAGCTTTATGGTCACAACAATAAGGGCTGTGTTTGGAGAGGGGTCAACAAGGCCTATAGTGAAAAGAACACCATCCCCACTGTGATGCATGGATGTGACTCACTGATGTTTTAGGGGTGTGTGAGCGCTAAAGGCACTGGGAATCTTATGAAAATTGATGGCTAGATGAATGCAGCATGTTATCCGAAAATTCTGGCAGACAATTTACATTCTTCTGCATGAACGCTGCGCATGGGACGCTCTTGGACTTTCCAGCACGACAATGACCCTAAGCACAATGCCAAGTTTAAGTCTCAAACGTGCAGTTCATGCAAGACGACCAAAGACTGCATGACCTGGAGGCATTTGCTGAGACGAATGGGCAGCTATGCCACCTGCAACAATTTGGGACCTCATCGACATCTATTACAAAAGACTGCGTGCAAACTTTTGAGCACAATTGTAAGTGGCCTAAGCCTAACCCAGAAAAACAACACCGTAACATTATCCCTTTTCCACCATACTTTACAGTTGGCACAATGCAGTCAGGCAGGAAACGGTTCTCCTGGCATTCGCTGAAATCAGACTCGTCTTTTAAACTGCCAGATTGAGAAGCATGGTTTGTCACTCCGCAGAACACGTTTCAACTGCTCCAGAGTCCAGTGGCGCCATGGTTTACACCATTCCCTTCGACGCTTGGCATTGTGCTTGGTTATGTAGGGCTTGCATACAGCTACTTGAACGTAAAAACCCATGCCATGAAGCTCCTGGCACACAGTTTTAGTGCTGATGTTAATGCCAGCAGAGGTTTGGAACTCTTTTTGGAAGTCAGCAGAGCGTTGGGGACATTTACAACAATATTCGCCTTAGCACTTGGGGACCCCGCTCTGTAAATTTACATTGTCTGCCACTTAATGGTCTGCCACTTCAAGGAAACACCTGAATAAATTTGTCCATTTAGTGTATATAAGTCTTTAACACAATGTTTACATACCAAGGTTTCCCACTGCATTTTCATAGACACGCCACACTGAGACTTTGACATTAGATGGCAGAAACTTTGCACTCAATCCCTGTACCCAGGGATCGGCCAGGCAGGACAATGGCGTGGTCACCAAAATAGCCAACAAAACCAAAGATGCTAATCAAGCTCAACCCTCCAAAACTCGACTAGAAAACATAAAAAACAGGCCAATGTTATAGAAAAATTACGAGTATTCATTAGTCTTAATAATGTGGTTTTTTAAATTAGTGACTTTTGAAATTGTAATAAAAATAAAACTAGTAAAAATAAAACATGTTTTGGGTCTTTTTTGCGAATTGAAGAATGCCGACAGGCGCAAAACTTAACCAGTCTGTGTCACATATGCTATTATTATTATTGTTATTGTCTAATTATAGGAGGAAATTGTCTCCAACCATGTGCTGTACACAGGGTATGGCATGGCGATGCAAATGGGACTGAGGTAGCTCTTCGAGATCGCTTTTACCCTGTACAAATATCCCAATGTACCACCACCAAAGTGTCCCCAGACCATCACATTGCTTCCACAAGATGGTGTCAAGCGCTCCTCCAGCATCTTTTCATATGGACTGCGTCTCATTATTGTTATTCTTTGTGATCCAAACACCTCAAACATAGATTTGTCTGTCCTGTGTCTTGTGTTCTTTTCTCCATCTTAATATCATTTTTTTTATTGGCTGGTCTATCGAATGGCTTTTTCTGCCTAGAAGGACAACATCTCAGGGTCGCCATTTTGCTGGGGATGTTGGGACAGGTGTTTTGTGTGTACTATTTAATTACACCGCGTTCCAAATTATTATCCAAATTATATTGTACACTGATTTTCCTAAATAGTCAATGCAAATACATTTTAAAAAAAACTCTAAATGAACTGTTCCAAATGATTATGCATAACAGAGTTTTAAAACATTTTATAGGATGTAAAGAACTGAAAATTGTAATTTGCTGCATTAGGAGGTCATATTTACTGAAATCAAAAGCTATTTCAATCAAACACATCTTAGCAGGGCAAGTTACATGTTAACCTAGGACCCCTTCTTTGATATTACCTTCACAATATTTACAGAAGGCACAGCTCTTCTTTTTGTACCAGGGAAGAAAGTGGTCAGTCAGAAACTCTATATACTTTGCCGAGGTCCCTAAAAGGGCCTTCCAGCTCTCTTCCCATGATTCCGGCCCAAAACGTGACTCTGCCACCACCTTGCTGAAGTTGCAGCCTTATTGGGACATGGTGGCCATCCACAACTCCATCCATCTGGACCATCCATCTGGACCACCCATCAGTAAACAAAACTGTTTGAAAAATGTATCTTCATGTAATTCTGGGCCCACTGCAACCGTTTATGCTTGTGAGCATTGGTTAAGGGTGACTGAATAGATTTATACACAACTGCAAGCCTCTGGAGGATCCTACACCTTGAGGTTCGCGGGACTCCAGAAGCACCAGCAGCTTCAAATATCTGTTTGCTGCTTTGTAATGGCATTTTAGCAGCTGCTCTTTTAATCCGACGAATTTGTCTGGCAGTAACCTTCCTTATTATGCCTTTATCTGCACTATACACGCTTACGTTTTCGGGAAATATATATTGTTTTCATACCTAAGGCATTGCCCTATTTGACGCTTTTCGGGAGCAGAGAGATCTTTTTTTCTTTCCCATATTGCTTGAAGACCTGTGGCCTGCTAAAAATGTGGAACATCCTCCTTAAGTAGTTTTCCTTTAATTGGGCTCACCTGGCAAATTATTAATCACAGGTGTCTGAGATTGATTTCAGTGATCCAAAGAGCCCGGAAACACAATACCATTCGTGAGTTTGATTGAAAAACTAAATTTTATGTTTATGACACTTAATTCCACTTTGCATAATCATTTGGAACACGGTGTAAGGTGCCAGTTGAAGACCAGTGAGGCATCCACCTCCTTAACCAAAAACTCCTCTTGCGCATTGTGGTCAGAGCCAGTTTGGCTGTTCTGGGAAGAGATTTGTACACAGCGCTGTAAGTTTTTTTTTTGGGGCCATTTCATGCATGCAATAGCCTTCTGAAAAATAGTCTTTATGAAGTTTCAGAAGAAAGTTCTCACCAAATTGCAACGCCTCTGTATGCCTATGTAAATATTCCATAAACAATTAGGTCATTTCCAGCATCAATAATCGTTTAACATATTTCCAAGTACATTGATGTCTACGCTTTATTTTTGATAGATTTCATGTTATTTTAATGGACAGAAGTGTTGCTTTTCTTTAAAAAAAAGAACTACACTTTTCAATGTGACCCCACACAATTGAACGTTAGTGTATATATATATTTTTAACCCTTAAATAATGTAAGGTCCTACACTTCTCCCATGAGAAGTTTGTCCCCATGATTAGGGGCCAGGCACCTAGGTTGCCAAACCCTGGTATATACACATTCAAATGTTGAAATCCTTTTTTAACTAATAAGATTTGTGGATTTTCATGAAACATTTTAAATGAGAGACAGAGAAGTTTAACAAGGTTTTGATGAGAGAAAAAGGGAAGGCAGGAGAGAGTGAGACAAACAGTACTTGATATTGTCTACGACAAACTTTCACTCCCTCGCTCTCTCGCTTTTTCCCAGTCTCCAGGGAAATCAGAGACTGGAAGAGATAGTTGCTTTCTTTTTAAACAGACTGCTGTTGTATCCCCTGCTGCACATGTATAACTCTCTCTGTCTTCATCCCAGTCCCTCTGTCTCGATATCTCTGTCCCTTTCCTTCTCACACACTCTGTCCGTCTTGCTCACCCTCACACCTTTGCCAACACCAACACACTGTACCAATAAACATCAGTACATAGTCCCACACACACACACACCTATAATTGTTTTTCTATTCATGTGGGGACTTGAAATCCAGAAATACATTTTCATCTTCTAGCTTAACCCTAACCCTATTTAAACTCAACCTAACTAACACCTAACTCTGAATGGCTTTACTGGCATTTTGTTTATATTGCCAAAGAGAGTGTAAATAGGTTTTATAAATAACTAAGTTAAAAACAAAAATAAATTACTGTAGTCTTAAGTGAAATGTTTTCTCAATCTTGCTTTAAATATAGGATTTCTGCTGCTCAACTGTTTGGGTTCTCCTTTGTCATAATTTTCTTTTCATTATGCACCAAATGTGTTTACTGGGTGAACGGTCTGGACTGCAGGCAGGCCAGTTTGCACCCAGACTCTTTTAAAACAGAGCCATGCTTCTATAATAGGTGCACAAAGTGGATTGGAATTTTCTTGCTGAAATAAGCAAGGCCTTCCCTGGAAACATGGACAGGCATCATATTTTGCTACAAAACCTTATGCTGAACATACCCACGACCTATGCAAATATAATGTTCAGCATTAATTGTGCCTTTCACGGAAGTGCAAGTCACCCATGCCATGTTTACTATTGCACCCTTATACCATCCTGTGTGTTGTATGGTGATGTAATTATGTGCAAATAATTTCAGTGAATGACAAGGGAGAATTAGGCATATTTGTGTAAAGTCCACAATGTTATTTGTGCTCCACTTATTGTCCTTTCATAATGGCAGCAGGTCACACATAATGCCGCTGTAATTGCACAGGTCCTGACTATAGAGGTACCTGTTGGCATCTGTCTCTCACCTATCTGTCCTCCTTCTCCAATCTCTTTCTGTACGTCTTTCTCTCACTCCTCCAGAACTGAAATGGGCCTTATTGATCAGTTTAATTGAAGGCGTTAGAATCCAATCCTGCCTGTCTTTATATCGTCATGCATGGCGGCCACTCAATAGCGTTTAGACGCTTGAATGCATGCCTGCGTGTGTGTGTCTGTGTGCATACGTAGTATGTGGTAGTGCGTGCTTGTGACAAGGAGCCGGCGGGCTGTCAACGGCGCTTGTCGCAAAGTGCATGCTGTGAGGGAGGAAGGCGGCCCGCTGCTAATGAAGCTAGCCACCGTACGTGGATCTCCTCTTGCTGTCAGCTGGGTCAAAAGACAAATTGAAGCGTTTTCTTTTTTTGTCTTTCACACTATCCTAGCCTCTTTTTTAACAGCTTTTCTCTCTGTGCTAGATCTCTTCTTAATGCTGCTCTCTGTCCTTAGTGGTGCATAAGGAAACGTGTTATGCTCTGAAATGTCATGGTGCTGGAGCGTATTCACGGCTGTCAAAACATGGTCCAACTTTAACCATTTTAATACCCTTCAAACTCTGTAGCTCCAATGTCAGCATGCATGCTTATTTAAAACCTGAGATGCCTTTGTCATTGTGTTGTGTAAAAAAGAATGCACAAAGTAGTGGCACTTATATTTGCTCCAGCACAAGGTGAATCTGTGGGATGAACATGTTGGATGGGATCAACATTGCATGGTGCAATTCTATTTTGGTTTAGTATAGGATTTGCAAGCACTACGAATGGTGTGGATTCATCAAACACACAAATATATATTGGTTCCTATTGATATGCCAGAGCCTTGCTATGTTTCTGTGCCCATGAACAAGAACTACAACACTGTATGGTAAAAGCTTTCCGTTCTAGAATCAGTGTTGTCGTGTGCTCCAAGATAACAGGTGTGCGCTGGTGGCAAAACCCTGATCCTAATGCTTCTGAATGTCTATGAGAACGACCTGTCTGATCACATCAAAACACGCAAGGACTCCCTCTGTCTGTATGCCTTTGATGATTACGTATCAGTGCCTCTGAAAGATTGTCACTCTCTTTTGCACTCGCTCTCTCACAGTTTTCTCTCTGTCTCGCACTCTCTCTTATTTTTTCATTCAGTGCAATTTTGTCTGTGCTACTTTAAGAGTTTGTCAGGGCACTGCATTTTCCCTGTCATTTTTCTTCCCTTCTGCAATAACTTAAAATAATTCCATGGCCTTTTCTTCTGGAAATAAATGGGATAAAATGACCTCTTCTCAGGGGTTTGCTACTGGATCGTTTGGTTAGCATGCAGGTGCACGTGTGGAGTGTAAGTGTGTCAATACATATGTTTGTTTTTGGGAGGGGGGTTCTCCAATACTGTAGCAAGTCAGTACACCATCATAAAGCGGTCAACTGCATTCATTTCTCAGCCACTGGGCTATTACAACAATATCAAATGGCTACCATAATGCAGTCAGGAAGCCAGCAACACACACTCCCAAGCAATTCCTCAGAACAGCCTTCTTAATAATGTCCCCCTGACTCGTGTATACAAAAAAAAACGATAATGGTGATGTAATTGAAACAAAATCAATCACATTTTAACCATAATTTCTTTAACAAAAAAGGTTTCCTACAATTTCCTACTGAAGAGAAAGTTAGTACACCCTTTGCCCTAATAGCTTGGATTGCCATTTTTTGTTGAAATAACCTCAATAAGATTAAGGTCTTACATCAACTGGGAGAAAGTTTTCCTACTCATTCATGCTGATTTTGTTCAACTGTGCAATGTTTGAGGGGTTTCTTTCATGCACAGCCTGTTTCAAGTCACCCCACAGCTTTGACTTGACCATTTCAGAACTCCTCATTTCTTTTGAACTATTCCTTTAACTGAATGTTTTGGGTTATTGTCACGTTTCATAGTCCATATCCGCTTCAGCTTAAATTTTCGTACAGATGCTCTTACATTTTCCTCAAGCACCCTCTGATACAATGAAGAATTAATAGTGGATTCTATGATAGTGAGCTGTCTAGGCCATGCTGCAGCAAAGCATGCTTTACAGTTGGTATGATGTTTTTGTATGATGTTTTTGTGCCACACATGTCTACCCAAAATCATATTGTTCCAGATGTACTGGTCTTTGTCTAGGTGTTCTCTGTCAAACTTTAGTCTTGCCCTGATGGTTTTTTTTGACAGCAAGGGTTTCCTCCTTGCACACCTCCCATGCAAATCAAACTTGTGCAGTCTCTTTGTTGGTAGATGTACTGTGGCAAGAGCTACCTGTAGGTCCTGAGATTACATTTTAGTATTGTTGGAGACTTCTTTAAGCATTCTGCGGTCTGCTCTTCGGCTGAACTTGTTAGGATGGCCTGACCTTAGCATGTTGGCAGTTGTTTTAAATGTTCTCCACTACCAGTTTCTCAATTTCTCCACACAATAATTTTCTAGACAGTGGAATGGCTGAGAAATTGCCCAAAAAGAAAATGGAGCGATTGGTAGACCGTTGTAAGAAACATTATTGAGGATATTTCAGCCATTTGAAAGAAGATCAAATATTGATGTGTCCATATTTCTTAAGAAATAACTAAATATTTAATGGGGTGTACTATTTTTTTCACATGACTGTACTTGCATATATTATAGTATAAGCTTTATATGTTTCCATTCACAATTTATTCTGCCTGCCAGTTCATCAATTCTTGTATTTTACATTTTCTTTTAACTATGTATGTTTGTCTGTCAGAACATCTATTATTTCTTGTCGTTCTTTCCTTCTGTCATCTAGTTAGTCTGTCCATTTCCTGTAATGTCTCTGCTATATTTTGCTTTGTTCTCTCTTACTCCATGTTTCAGTATTTACTTTCGGGGCGGGGTTCTAAGTGTTGTGCCCCTCTGCATAATATTTTTTTTTTTAACAAATGCTATTTCTGAGCAATTTATCAGAGCAGTTTGGGAAAAGGGCCCTACAACAGATACATTTCTTTCTCCTTAGGGACTGTCACTTCAGGACTGTGATTCTGCGATCATGAAATTCTTAGTACAATCAACAATATACTGCAAATTATACAATGGCTTGCATATTTCAGCAACTCCTGCTCTATTTTAGCATAAAACGTACTCATTACTACAATACAAAAGGAGGGCTCAACCAATCACCGTACATTCACATTCACGGTATAATATGGTTCACACAATCAAGATGTCAATTAACTATTTTTCCATTGCCTATGCATGTTATGTGGGAAATTGGACAACTATCACAATTGTTAGGCAAATTGGAATTATTGCTGCAGCAAAATAACGCTTTTCAGAAGCACATTTTCTAAAATCTATAATAAATCTCTATGGAATTTTAGAGAAACTGATCAGAAATGCTTTCCCTGCCACCACACAGCGAGAAAGAGGAGAGCTGTCCAGATGACAGTTCTGAACTGTGCCTATTACTGATCACCCTTCACTCTGGGCTCCGGCCTTGCGCCATAGTGCTAAATATAGTTACTAAGGTTAACCCCTGTAACTCTGCTGCGGGCAATTTTAACACTGCCTCTCCCATAATCTAGGTAGAGCCGTTCACAATTTATCAGTAATTCTGATTAGTAATGACACATACTAAATTTGCAAATGGTAAAATAGAGAAGGGAGAGAAATACTTTTGTTATATATTTTTTCAATTACTTATATGTATTATATTATCCATACAGATAAAATGAAGAATACATAATTGTTTCTGAAATAACTTGAATCGGACAAAAGTAATTGGTATCCACTATTGTTTATCCTATAATTAATAGAATTTAGCTTTTTATTTTCTATCCAACATAATATTGTAAGTAATAAAACAGAATGAAAATGGCATGGGCACAAATAATGGGACCCTTAACCTAATATTTTCACTAGCTTTCAATGTGACTTCTGCACCTGTGAACAGGTAGTTTGGCCCACTCTTTCTGAACTGCTCCAGCTTTTTCAAGTGTAATGGGTGCCTTCTCCAGACTGTAAGTGTCAGCTCTTTCTATATGTTTGATATGATTCAGATCAGGACTTATAGAAGGCCAGTTAAGAATAGTACAATGTTTTATTCTTATACATGCTTGGGTGCTTTTAGCTCAGTGTTTTGGGTCATTATCCTATTGGAGGACCCATGACCTGCGACTGAGACAGAGCTTTCTGACACTGGACTGTACATTTGGCTCCAGCATGCCTTGATAGTCTTGAGATTTGTGCCCTGCACAGATTCAAGGCACCCTATGCCACCCTATGACGCAGCAAAGCAGCCCAAAAACCAAACCAAGCCCCCTCTGTGTTTCAATGTACCTATGGTGTTCTTTTCTTTGAAATCTTAATTTTCTCATCTGCGAACATAGAGCTGATGTGACCTGCCAAAAAGTCTACTTTTGACTCATCTGTCCAAAGGACATTCTTTCAGAAGGGTTGTTGCTTGTCAATATGCATTTTAACAAATTCCAGTGTGGCTTTTTTATGTTTTTCTTTCAAAAGTGGAGTACTCCTGGGTATTCTTCCACACAGCCCACTTTTGCTCAAAAAGTGATGGATGGTGCAATCTCAAACTGACGTACCTTCACCTTGGAGTTCAGCTTGTATCTCTTTGGCAGTAATCCTTTGTTCTTTTTCTACCATTTGCACAATCCATCTGTTCAATCTTGCGGCTGTGCCCAGGGAGGTTGGCCACAGTTCCATGGACCTTGAACTTCTTAATAATATTTGTAACTGTTGTCACAGGAACATCAACGTGGAGATGGTCTTGTAGCCTTTATCTTTATCATGCTTGTCTATTATGTTCTTTTTGATCTCATCCAACAAATCTCTCCTTTGCTTTCTCTGGTTCATGTTTAGTGTGGTGCACACAATGATACCAAACAGCACAGTGAATACTCCATTTAAATAGGCTGAATGACTGATTACAAGATAGGCAACATGTGTGATACTATTTAATGAAACCATTAGTTTAAAAGATCATTATAATTCAATTATTTATTATCATTTATAAGAGATACCAACAAACAGAAAGCTCCACAGAGATAGACAAGATGGACAAGTACTGTATGTGAAGGTCTCAGCGTGCCAGAGGTGTAAACACACCTCTCACGCTAAGAGGACATTCAGTTAATCTCCAGGGATCGTTCTCAACAGGATTTCGCTAGACTAGAAAGCAGAATCACGAACGGAGTGTGAGGTTTACCTGTGTTGCCGAATCAGGGTTGTGAGAATGTCGAACCAGATGTGAACTTCCTTTGTGTATTTTTTTTTTATGGTCTCTGTGTGTTTCTTATAGTGTTCGTGACTGTGGTTTAAAGATTTGCCCCGGCACAGCAGGAGGCGCCGACTGCTTGAGGGCACAACCGTCACATATGCCAACATCGTCCTCCCTTTGCGGAAAAGACAGTGCGCCGTATTATCTTCTCTAAAGGAGATTTAACTCCCTGATGTATTGAAAGTAAAAAAAGAGACATTCGCGCTCTGTTCTCTCTCTTCCGTCAATACTCTCACTGCCTTGCCGTTCAACTGATACAGCGTTGTTAACAACATATTGTAGAATCAGATCTCACATAGTAAAGTCATTTATTAAGGAAATGCCAACCCCACTGTCAGAATGTGATGATCACAATCACTAATGGGTGTGCAACATTCAAAGGCCAATTAAATGTTGCAGTTCCTGTATTTTTCTGGGGGTAGTACATGTCATTCTAAATGTAAAGAGGAGGTGTTGATTTGTTTTGTGATTCAGATTACAAGGAAGGTGTGTTTGTGGGGGCGAGTGGGGAAGCAGATTCTGGTTTAAGGCTCAACCAGCCAATCCTCATTTTATTTATCAGAATGTGCACTCGGCTAGTCTTCAAGGAAGGACTGAGTTCAACTATTGGCTCAATCTGTTTGATGCAGATTAGTGTGTATTATTTTTCTTCATCAGTTATCAAATGTCGCTCACAGATTAACATTGATCTGAATATTACCACTAATCTGCATTTCGCTCAAGAACAAGTGTGGCTGAGACTAGCATATTTTTCTTCAGTTATAGCTTTGCAAACAATTTAATCCAGCGGGCGTTGTATTTAATACATTGTGCTCTACTTTTGACAAGAGCCCTATGGGCCAATCGACCATTGTCAAAAGTAATTGATGAAAAGCAATCCTGGACAGAAGTAATCTATTGCCAACGCTGCTGCTGCTCTATGTAACTTTGATTATTGGCAGACGGTCTTGCACGGAGTAGTACTAGAGTTCGAATAGCACACTTATTTATGCATGTGATGTAGGAGTGCACATTTATGCACATACAGACATGGTATGGTTTGTAAATCACTCGCGTGGATAACCCACATACACACAAACACTAGATAACAGCAACATGATAACAGCCACACACACAGGATAACACACACAGATATTCATTGACCGTGTCCCCAGTTTAAACTCTGGCATGATTTGGGGAAACAAATGGTTTTTACTCATATTGTGGTTAATAAAGAGTTAAGCAAGTAACAAGTGAAGCACGGAGGGGGGGGGGGGGGGGGT
>JACXGK010002227.1:0-26149 GCA_016801125.1 Novumbra hubbsi | reverse complement strand
ATTAAAGATCCTGTTTTAATGTTTAATTATAAGCCTCAGTGATTTTTACTCTCGCGCGCAGCACCGCTATTGAAATTTTGTGGAATCCCACTTTATACCTTTGCGATAAACAATATGAAGTACAAATACACTTTGACGCTGGCTATAATCTTGTTCATTTAGTTTTGTCTTTATGTTAAGGAATAGAGCGATCTCACTTGTTTTTTTCTGTGTGTGTTTTCTTTGCCATCTTTGTCCCACAAAGATATTTATGATAATTATGAAAGTTGCCCCCAATAGTCAGAAATAATATGAATGCAAAAATGACTGAAAAACAAATACAAAAAGAGGACTAATGTTTAATATTTCCTTCCATCTTGACTTTAAATTTAATCAAAACTACACATTTTGAATTTTATGTCTAATTTCGGCTATCAATTATAATTTGATCATTAACTAGCTTTAGCAACTTTTCAAAATTGTACAATTGTGTCAGTGGCAGTTTAGAATGGAAAATAAAAGGCCAAAGTACAATCACATTAAATCCCTTTCTTCAGTTCTTCTCAGGTCCTCTAACTTAAACTAACTCAGTTAGCCAAGTATTGGAAATCAGATCTTGCAGACACGTCATATAATTATGCTGTTTCTTAAGTTGAAATATATTGAGTGGCTGTTGCAAGACTTTTAGAGGCCAAGAAAATCTTTTGAGATAGCACAATGCAGTCAGGCAGGAAACGTTCTCCTGGCATACTCCAAACTTAGACTGGTCCATCAGACTGCCAGATAGTGTGATTTGTCACTTCACAGAACGTTTCCACTACTCCAGAGTCCAGTAGCGCCCTGCTTTACACCACTCCACCCGACACTTAGCATTGTGCTTGGTTATGTAGGGCTTGCATACAGCTGCTCAACCATGGAAACCAATGCCATGAAGCTCCTGGCGCACAGTTTTCACTTATATGGTGTGCCATTTTGTGGGTGAGGTTCCTAATGCATTAATACCACTTTTGATCATGGAATATATAGGAGGGAAGAAATCTCAAACTGACCTGTTGCAACGATGGCATCCTGGCATGCTGATGTGTCTGATACTGGCAATGCTGGTGGTCGCAATAATCAGAAGAAGAAGAAGCAAACATGATAAAAAATGTGTTTGAACACCTTTCACACCTCTTACAAGCAGACAGTGTGTAGGAACAATAGCTAGTTTACCCCACTAGACTACCTGCCATTATCTGCAAAAATTAACAATGACAGAAAATGGATAACAGCTGGGGCGAAGCAAGAGAAATTATTCTAAAATCAGACTGCTTTCTAAGGGATATGGACTGGAGACGATTTTTGTCTATTCTGAAAGAATTAAGGCTAGCATGTAATTCTAAAAGAATTACATGCTAGCCTTAATATTACTAGATTGTCACAACTAATCAGGACATAAAGATAGATATTAAACTTACCCAAGTACAAAACAGAAACTCTTGCAGCTGACAACAACGCTGTGAAACGTGTATGTTCTTTTGTGATGCTTTCGTATGGTCTGCATTTTCTTCATGAATTGAGTAGTTTCTGATCTTTGTTCACTGTTACAGTATCAACTGATTTAACAATGTCAACAGTCACAGTGGCACAGTCAACTTCATTGCTAGAACACAAACTTTTACCTTTTATCGTTTAAGTCGAGATCCAGATCTGAAATGTTGTCGTAGTCTTTTTTGCTATTGTCAACTAACATTTGACAGCTTTTGTTTAGGTGTGGTCACTTGATCGAAAACAAAGACACTATAGCCAACCAAACCAAAGATGTTAATCAAGCACAACCCCCAAAAACCTGACTGGATAACATGAAAAATAAGACAACTTTGCAAACAAATGATGTATTTAGTAATCTTAATAATGTTGTTTTTATAATTAGTGTCAGCTTTCATAATATGTAATAAAAATAACTAGTAAAAGAAATGTTTTGCGTCATAGCACGATTTGAAGAATGCCGACATGCGGACAGTTTAACCAGCACCTGCCACATATTGAAATTGCCAAAATAATAAATATTGTCTGTCTTGACAACAAGGTTAGACAAGAATTCCGTAAACTCACAAAAAAACGCCACCTGGGGGGCCTTTAAATAACCGCTATAAAAAAAGATTTAACAGCCTGGTAAGCTTTCATGAGTAAAGCTTTAAAATATTAAAAACCAGTGTGTTTAAGAGTACATTTATATTTAGTGTCATAAATATTAGCAGCCCCCCTTTTTTGGGGGGGCAGGGGTTATGATCACTAGTGTAGCCAGGAGGAGAGGCCTCATTTAGGGCAGTATATTCATCAGGCTTTACGCTGGTTTCACACAGGCCAATAACATCCAGTTTATGATCAGTGATTAATTAATTTACTGCAATTGCCTTACATTAGGGAGTCCCAATTTAAGATGTGAAGTAATACAGTCATATTTATTCATGACTGAGGTGGAGGAATGCTTTATCTTAATAAGGATGCTATTGTTTCCATTACCTTATTTTCCTTTTCGCAGTCTGGAAAAATTGTCAGTAGGCAAAACTAGGTTTACTGCTCCACTATGCAAGCAGGCCGGATAACAGCCTGCAGACTGACCTGCACCCACACCATATATCATGGTGAGGCTAAAGGAGTGAGACTCCTCTATGTTCCTGGATAAAAGAAGAGCACCACTCCAGCTAGAATGACAACAACGTGAGGCTAAAGGAGTGAGACTCCTCTTTATGTTCCTGGATAAAAGAAGAGCACTACTCCAGCTAGCCTTGTCTGGGCCACAGGTTGAAAATGCCTGCCCATCTTTTCCTTCCAAAGAGGGCTTGAGCCTTGACTTCGACTCCAGTGGGGAAAACCTGTTGGCTGGTCGGCGGCATTTCTGCCTGTGCGGGGGCTGTGCAGGGTGGCTAACAATGCTATTGCTTCCTGGTGGTGCAGAATCTGTTATATCCACTCCTGACATTTGAGTCTGAAGCTGGACCTCTAAATCTGCAATCTAAACCCGAAGACGATAGTTACGACAGCTACATTGAGAAGGCATGATGGTATTTACAGTGCTTCCAGAAAGTATCCACAGCGCCACAATTTGTTATGTTACAGCCTTATTTCAAAATTGATTCAATTTACACTTTTTCTCACCACACAATACCCCATAATGACAAAGTGAAAAACGCTGGTTTAATATTTTTATTAGATTTCGAAACATTAAGAATGAAAATATGTACATAAGTATTCACAGCCTTTGCTTAGCACTTTGTTGAAGCACCTTTGGCAGCAATTAAAGCCTCACATCATTGTGCGTATGATGCTACAACCTTGGCACACCTATTTATGGGTAGTTTCCCCCATTCATCTATGCAGGACCTCTCAAGCTCCATCAGGTTTGATTGGGAGCGTCGGTGCACGGCCATTTTCAGATCCCTCCAGAGATGTTCGATCGAGTTCAAGTCAAGTGGTATCTGGCTGGGCCACTCAAGGACATTCACAGAGTTGTCCCGAAGCCACTCTTTTGTTATCTTGGCCTTGTTCTTAGGGTCCTTATCCTGTTGGAAGATTAACCTTTGCCCCAGTCTGAGATCCATAGTGCTCTGAAGCAGGTTTCCATCAAGGAATTCTCTGTACATTGCTGCATTCATCTTTCCCTCGATCCTGATTAGTGATTGGTGGAGTACGGCAGAGCTGGTTTTTCTTCCGGAAATGTCCCTCTCTTAACTGAGCAATGCTGGAGCTCGGTCAGAGTGACCATCGGGTTCTTGGTCATCTCCCTGACTTCTCCCCCGATCGCTCAGTTTGGCTGAGTGGCCAACACTAGGAAGGGTCCTGGTGAACTTCTTCCATTTACGGATGATGGAGGCCACTGTACTCATTGGGACCGTCAATGCTGCAGAACATTTGCTGTACCCTTCCCCAGATCTGTGCCTCAACATAATCCTGTCTCGGAAGTCTACAGACAATTCCTTGGACTTCATGGCTTGGATTGTGCTCTGACATGCATTGTCAACTGTGGGACCTTATATAGACAGGTGCCTTTTCCAAATCATGTTCACTCAACTGAATTTACCACAGATACGCCAATCAAGTTGTAGAAACATCTCAAGGTTGATCAGTGGAATCAGGATGCACCTGAGCAAAATTTTTAGTGTCATGGCAAAGGCTGTGAAAACGTGTGTATGATTTTAATAGATAAAAAAAAAAATGGAATACGGCTGTAACATAACATGTGTGAAAAAAATTAAGCGATGTGCATACTTTCCGGATGCACTGAAGCTTTGGGTGTTCAAGTGCGAGTAGCCACTTGTCCAAATATCCAGTTGTAGAAAGGATAGGTAAAAAGTCAGGAATGTAAAATGCTGGTAAACTCGTAGAAGATTTTAACCACTTAGTTTGAATGAAACATTCAGAAAAGTTAGATGGCCAGGTTGGCAACAGCAAGTAGTGTACAGCTCATCAGCAGTCCCTCAATTCTCTACTGTGGTTCATGTCTGGCAGTACTGCTCTATCCAAACTCTGCCATATACCATGTGGTGTTGGCACAGGTCATCTGCAAAGAGCAGGCATTTAACCTCTGAATTGTGGAGATTAACAGAAGGGCCTAATGATTTTCCTACAATGTAGGCCAATTTGTTGAAGAGCAGACGGCTGAGATTGCATACCTGGCCAAGGCCCCTGACTCTGATTAAATTATTGTAATTCTCTTGCCTAGTTTTGATGCAGCACGTATTGCCAGTATATATTGATTTAATTAAGTCATGTGATTTACCCCCTAAAACAACTTTCAATAACTTGTTAGAACAGTCCTTTTTGCCAAATACAATAACATGTCCAATCTCTTTCTCTCTGTAATTGTGTGTATGTGTGTGTGGGCACAGTCGTGAATGTGATTGGAGCACTGCTGCAGAGGGGCGTTCATGATAAACACAGGGCCAACCTTGGCCCGTTCAAGGGCAGCCGTTCACATTCAGCAACATTTGAAACACCTCCATGTGGTCGCCAGGGAAACCGGGAATCTCGGCACCCTCAGCAACCACATTAGCAAAATGTGCACACAGTCCGAACTCAAGGATATAAATGGTCTTGCAAAGTTCCCATAAATATGCAAAAATATGCATCTGCCTGTATGTTCAGTTCAGAAAGCTGACTACTGTTTTACTGTAGGTAAATCAATTTGGTGAATAAAGTTCAAAATTGCACCAATGGTTCATATTATTCAGGCGTATCTGTCTCAAGTTTTTTGTTATTGCACGCTTCAAGGGAAGGCTTTCCATGAATGAAATTTTATAATTAATAGCTCCAGAAAGAGAGGAGGGATTGCTTGAGTGAGAGGGAAGTAGAAATTAAGAAATATTTAAAGATAGCCATATGTACATAGTCATGTCATGGCATTACTATTTAAACATTCAAATTACATTGAATTGAAAGAGTTGGAAAGAAAGTTTGGGGACAAAGATGAGGGACTTTAGACCAAAACTGGTCATTGTCAAAACAAATCCCCAGGCTGTGGTTCAATGTACTGATGCAGACCTTTATTCCTTCTGACAGTCATTAATTATTACCCAGCATTTAGATTTAAAAGCATTTTAGATCAATTAAAGGCTCTTCCTGAACTGCTTTATACCCTACTGTTTCATTCAAATCTATTATAATTGACCACTTTACAATATGTATGAAAACATTTAGCTTAGTACGTAAGTAAATGCTTATACGTTCAAGAACAATGACATGTGATGTTTTTATTAACCGTAAGCTCAAAACAACGGGCATTAAATCTAGCCTTTACTAGATTCTTCACATCCAGTGGAGGGGAATTAACAAACAGGTGATCAGGATTTAGGTGATTGGGAAACGGGAGGAGTGCTGTGTTCATGGTGATCGGGAACGTGAGATCTGGGGACTGGATTGTCTTGGTGGTGATTAGGGGTGAACTGAGTTCCACATTCAAAGTGGAAAAAAAATCACCTGTCTGACATTTGATTATTTCCCTCAATAATATTATCCCAGCTATTTTAGGATTTCTTTGTGGAATTAGATTTTTTAGGATCACGACACATACTTACTCAAAATAAGGTGGTGTTTAAAAAATATTTTTGTTTAAGAATGTTCATTGTTTTCTTCTTCAGCAAATACACCTGTATTTTAAGAGCTCACATTCAGTTACTCATAGTGCCGTTTGCTATATATGCTGTACGTGTTTGCTATATTTTCTTTGGTATTTATTTTCTATATGTAGATGTGCCTTCATGGACAAAAGGGTTTGGGACAGCTGCACATTATACCTTCAGGAAATGGTATGACATCCCATTCTAAATTTATAGACATTAATATAGAGTTGGTCCCCCCTTTGCAGCTACAACGGCCTTCCTTTGGGAAGGCTTTCTACAAGATTTTGGACTGTGTCTATTGGAGTTTTTGCCCATTCTTCCAGAAGAGCATTGGTTAGGTCAGACATTGTTGTTGGACACTTAATGGTGTCAGTTTAACACAATGCTTAATGGTGTCTACCTAAATAGTCAAACTTGGTATGATGTTAAAGCGAGACAAAATTATCTGAAGTTGAGAATCATTTTTGTGATGGGATGTACCAATCGGTACAGGTACTGGCATACTAGCTTACTATATACACTTAAGGGAACACTTAAATCACACATCGGGTCGTAATGAAATAAATATATTAAAGATCAAAATCTTCACTGTACATTGTGTAATTTGTTACCAAAGATATGACGTAACAACGTTAATGGAAACTAAAAGCACCAACTGATTGAGTCCTGCATCCAAATTCACACAAAAAATCTAAGTAAACAATTGAAATCACAGGTTGTTCCAACTTGAATTTCATTACGGCAACTCATAATGGGACTCAACAGTGTGTATGGCCCCCACATGCTCCTGATGAGACCCTGGATAGTGTCCTAGGGGATCTCCTCCCAGGCCTGGATTAGGGCATCAGTGAGCTCCTGTACGGTCTGTGGCGCTGCTTTGCTGAGTCGGATGCACTGATACATAACGTCCCAGAGTTTCTAAATTAGATTCAGGTTTGGAGAACATAACCGTGGCAACAATGCTTTCATCACGGAATTGCCTAAACACTGGCCACATGACGCTTAGCTTTTTCCTGCTTGAGTAACTCAGGGCCCACTGCACCAGCGTACGGTCTGACGAAGGGTCCGGTTACGTAACAGCAGGAAGGGTATCATTGGTTAGCACAAGGGGGTCTTTGTGACCCTCCAAGTATATACCTCCCAATACCATCACTGACCTACCACCAAAACAGTCATGATGGATGATGTTACAGGTAGTAAAACGTTCACCATGGCATATCCATATTATATCACATCTTTCACGCTCAGTGTGAACCTGCTCTCATCTGTGAAGAGAACGGGGGGGCAATGGTGGACCTGCCAATACTGGTGTTCTTTGGCGAATGCCAATCTTGCTTCACGGTGCTGAGCTGTGAGCACTGGTCCCACTAGTTTGATTCTGACAGTTTGGTGAGAAACTTGCACACCAGTAGCCTGTTTGAGGGCATTTTGTAGAGATTGGGGAGAGCTCCTCCTGTTCCTCCTCGAACAAAGGAGTAGACACCGGTTCTGCTGCTGGGTTGATGGCCAGTAGTGACAAGGTCACTAGCAAATTGCAAATCTAGAGAATAATCAATAAGGTTTATTGACTTGTCACACCTTTTCTTTTTCATAACCTGAAATTTAAATTGCGTAATTTATCTTCCCTTCGCACATCAGCCCCTCCATAAGCCCTTGGTACCAAACATATAGTCGAAACAGGAAAGTCTTAAGCCAACATTTGCATAAATCACAAGTGTAGCCCTGGTACTGGGGTAAAGCTCTAGTGGAAATGAAGAATTGAGCTACACACCCCTGACCGGATATTGAAACAAAGAAAATTCCACAATAGTCTGGCAAAGTTGTGTTATACAAAAAAAGAACATGGTGGAACATCTGACAACTAATTAGGTTAATTGGCAACAGGTCATTAACATGATTTGGTCTAAAAAGTGCATCTAAGAGAGTCTATCATATGTAAGGATGAAGAGGAGTAATTCTTTAAGAATAAGGTACAATTTAGTTTAGGGATCATATCATCTACGGTACATAATATAATTAAAAGAGTCAGAGAATCCAGAGGAATCTTTGTACGCAAAGGACAAGGCTGAACACCAGTATGGGATGGCCGTGACCTTCGGCCTCTCAGTAGACTGCGTTAAAACCAGACACGATTCCTTTGTGGAAATCACAACATGGGCTCAGGAATACTTCTGAAACCATTGTTTGTGAACACAGATTGGTGCTTCATCCTCAGATACTTGTACAACTTAATATAAACCAGATATAAACAAGATCCAGAAACTCTGCCTCGTTCTCTTGGCTCTAGCATGATAGACTGAGGCGAGGTGGAAAACTGTACAGTTCAAAAGCTAACATTCATGATGGTATAGGGGTGCATTGGTTTACATGTTTCATGTATTCATGGGCGACTTGCACATTAATCCTGAGCAATATCTACAGGTTTTGGAGCACACTTTGCCATCCAAACATATTTTTCAAGGAAGACAATGGCAAACCACCTTCTGCATGTATTACAACAGGATGGCTCTGTAGTACAAGATTTAGAGTGCTAAACTGGCCGGCTTGAAGTCCAGATCTGTCACCCATTAAAAACTTTGTTTGCATAGAGACTCTGAACACTTGTGCAGCTGAAATCCTATGTCAAACAAGGACGGGAATATATTTCACTTTCAAAACTACAGCAATTGTTCTCCTCAGTTCCCAAATGCTTACAGAGTATAGTTAAAGGATGCAACATAATGTTAAACATGCTCCTGTCCCAACTTTTTGGAAATGTGTTAATGTCATCAAATACAAAATAGAAACAGCAGACTAACCCAACTCAATCCCTGGCCCATCACAAGAGTTATTGTTTGTAGATAAATGGCATTCCTTTTGGGACTCGCACATAAAAAGGAACAAGCCTGACCTGCTGAAAAGCAACACACTTATCCTATATGAAATGCTGCGTATCTTTTATGTAGGAACATAGAACTAAGCTTCTCTCCCGTAGCCTCATCTTAGGTCTCTTTCCATTTTGATCAAGAAGAAATACTAAATTGCATCCCAAAACTACTTAATTTTAGATTCCTTGCTACAAAGGCAATTCCTGTTAATTCATGAATCACTGATCATAGAGTGGATGTAATTGGCTTGTGTAATCCATGCCATATGCCCTATTAATTTTCTGCCCCAATTGCGGCCTCTACTCCTGATCAACTGTCCATCCTGCAAATGGGGAGGTGTTGCTAATATTTATGACACCAAATATTAACAAATGACTGGTTTTCAGTTTTTTTTGGTTTTAGTCCAGAAGGCTATGCAGGTTCCTTAATTATTTTCAATCATAGCCACTATTTACAAACCCCCTGGGCCATACACCCAGGGGTGTATGTGATTGACATCTTCAAAAGGCTTCTGAAATCATTAAGTACTTTGTGGATTTTGTCCAAAATGTCTCTGGACCTGCACATCGCCACAATCATTACTTAGACCTGTCACATGGAATAGATATTGTGGATTTAACTGCTTTTCCTCATAATCCTGGAAAAGAAAAAAAACGTATTATGGTTTGGCAAAGATGCCTATGTGGTAAATTACTAAACTATTTATTGCAGAGGATAGTTTTAGTTGGGAAAACATGCTTTCTGGTCACTTTTTGAATATGCCTGTAAGTTGTTGATCTTCTCCTTTAAGATTATTGAATGAGGGCATCTCACAGAGACATCAGGTAGTAACAATATAATGTTCCAGTGGTTTCAGTATTAAAATGACACACAGAAGTGCACCTTCATAAAATAATCTCTTTAGATAAGAGGTGAACAGGGGAGCTGTGATGGAGTTTTGGTGGTCATATTTCTCAGGCTGCCAACTAATGTGTGGCTAATGGCTGAGTGAAACAAGAAATAGGCTTTTCTTTTCTATTTATACTGCACCACAAGCATGCCCATACAATGGCCGACACATATATGCAAGCACATCCATGTTTTTCTCACTCTATGCTGTCTTTGTCCTTGTCCTCTCTATAACCCATTTTCTCTCTCTCTTCTCTCTCTCTTCTCTCTCTCTCTCTTCTCTCTATCTTCTCTCTCTGGTTGTTGTGGTTGGCACACCTGTGCACTGTGCCGGTGAGACATGACATGTGTTACTGATTCAGACACATTGAGTTGGTGCAAAGCAGAAGCATATAGAGAAAGATGGAGAAGAAAAATGAAGAGGCAGTTGCAAATGCAAAAAGAGAGAAATTGGATGAGATGGAGAAGTAAGGAGAAACAAGATAAAGAGTCAGAGAAGAGATTAAATGGTAAAGAGAGGAGGTAGGAGAGAGATGCATATAAAAGGGAGAGTGGAAATATGAGGGTAACTGAAAGAGAAGATGTAAAGGGAGATAAAAAAGATAATTCAAGAATAAGACCCCTCATCAATACCAACCTGTGCCATTATTGTTTCAAACTAATTCGGTGGCTTCCCCATTGCCACGCAATACAGAAAAAAACTCAACAGAGGCAAATATCATCAAATAAGATGTAGGTTAATTGCCCTATATAATAATAATTATTGTTATGATTATTATTATTGTTGTCACTATTGTTATTATCTGGGGTCCGTTCTTCGAAGCTCGCTTACTCAGTTAGCCGGATTTGATTGTTGACGATTTGTCATGATCTTGGATTGTTGGGTTTTTCAACTCTCATCCTAGAGTTGCTGTCAAAGCAACATGTCCGTAAATTTAAGCCTGCTCGAGAGCAGGCTTATTTTATGTACACAAGATTAGATTGTGGCTATATACGCTTAGGTAATACAGGAAGTCAATAACAGCCATGGCTTGTCCGTTTTTATGAGAGCAACTGGTTGTGGAAGGTGCAAGGATAATTTGCAGAGTTTTAGAATTAATTGCATGTTGCGTGATAGACAGGATCCTTTAGCGCAGCCTGATATTTGACTTTGAGAGATATCGGATTTCCTGTGAGGATCTAATTTAACGCTTTTGAACCACATGTTAAGTATTCAACTCGGATTCAGGCTATAACCACAGGACAAACTGTGTGTATTGCTCTGCGATTCTTTGCGAGTGGCACTTTACACAATTGGAGATGCGGAGAACTTGGTGAAAAGTGTGTCTGTCATGCCATTCACAAAGTTTACCTGGCGTTCATTCAGTTTTTAGGGGCTTTTGTGGTATTTCCACAATTTATAAAAGGAAGTACATGCCAGCATGACCATGCCAATAAGGATGACTTGTGTCCCCCAGGCTTCCCTAATGTTATAGGTGCCATAGACGGCACACACATCCCGATCAAGGTCCCGTCGAGCCCCAATGAAGGGGATTTTGTGAAGCAATTCACTGTATACATGTGAGACAGAGGGTTCACCGTCTCTGCTTGGAGACAGAGGCTATTCATGCAGGCAGTGTAAGTAGTAATGATTACCATATTGGAGAGCATTCTTTTATTTCACTTTTACTTGTTCCCATGTTCTAATGGGTCCTGTGGTTGTTCTGACATTAGAGATGATATTGTTTATTTAGTTAAAGTACGAAAACATTGAATTTCTCATTAAATAAACGCGTATAACTATTTTTCCTTCCGTTGCTTTTTTCCATGCTATGAAAGTGATCTAATGCATTCTAGTAGAGAGAGCTTTCGAGTGCTGTGTGTGCGCTGTTTATCTGTATGTCAGAGCAACAGTCAGTCAATGAGAAGCGACTGCTAGCGACCAAGTACAGCCCTAAATCTAGCGCCCCCTTGGCTGATTAGACAGATGGGGACTGGTGAACACCTCCACACATAAGTGCGTGTGCACATAATGCCAAATTACAACTCATAGAAGCTAAACAATTTAAGGTTGACTGTCTTTAACTTGATTCAAAGATAATGGAAAAAAAGTGATTTTGCTGCGAAATTGCTTTAATTCAGTTGCGCTGTCAAGAACAGCTTTATTAGATTAGCACTAATAAATTATGACTCAATCAAGACGTGGCTTTCCATGTCAGAAATTAAAACGTGATTTGATTATCTGTCATGGCATACATGCACTTTAAGACACAGTAATGTAATTCAAAATATATCAATAGCAATAGGGCTAAAATGATGTTGACATGTTTCAACATATATTTCCTAGTAATTTTGGGAAAACACGTCTTTTTGGAAAGTCAATATTTTCAAAGTCATTTCAAACCTGGCAATTCAAACTGCAATCTTCCGCTGCATTATGGTTTGCTCTATATTTCAGTATTGGAATTTTTCCATTGAAATTGTGTAGATGAAGTTGCAGTGTAAAAACCAATGAGTGGAAAATAACTTGGAAATCGCTTCACCTGCATGTGTTCTGGCTCTGACCCAACCCTTTGGTTTCTGGGACACATCAGTTTCTTGGACCATTCAGAATGTTTATATAGTTTTTCTATCTGGAAAATGACCTAGAGGGGCTCAGATATGTTTTTGGGTCTGGCAAAGAGTTTGGCTGGAGCAAGAGGTTTGGTGTGCCACACAAATATCCAACTTCACGTCAGTTTTGTGAGTGTATTCTAGACAAGTCCATTCTCTCCTCCCCCAGACTGCCTGGTTTCATCCTCCCCATTTGGAAAGGATCAGGGCCGGTCAGTATTAATGAAGATGAATCCTCCAATTAAATCAATCAATTATTGTGTCACTGTACAGGGAGTCATGGGGATGGAGGGTAGGGATGGAAGGGGGGGAGTTTAAGGAGAGACAGGCAGTCTAGTGGCCTTTGAAGGGGAAAAACACATGGAAACCCATTTGGAAAATAAGCATATAATCATAGCATTATTTCATTGGTCTTGTGTGACAAATATAATATCATATTTCACTTTTACACATTGATATTCTATGAAATATGATGATAGAAGAAATTTTTTCATTAATTGATATTGTATGACATTGGACATTTTGTACATGGATATTGTGTTACTACCGCAAAGTCTTGGTATGGTAAAAAGCAATGTAACATCTGCTGAACTTGGCACTTCCAATATGATATCTGGATCTTAAAAACAATTTAAACATTTATATAGGCCTCTGACAGGTTTGGTTAGAGCTCAACTTTATCTCACCTAAACTACTCAAATAGAGTTTCTCAAACTGAAATATTTAGTTATGCAACATATTTTTGTTTTTGTTAATGAGCACAGAACATAAATAGTATATTTTTGATTGAAAAAAACTGATTAGTAATCATAGAAATTGTTTAAAACAATTTGCAAAATGGAATTGGTTTACTTTTTGCATGTCAATTTGCTGCAACTAGTCATACTTGATCTTGATTACTGACCTGTGTTCTGGAGCAATTGGAGTTGCTCCACCACACTAACAGCAAATTAGAGGATGTAATGCACTACCTGTCTCTTTAGTGTTGTAATATGGATTATTTTTGCTTTACTAGTTGTAAAGATTCAGGCTACTGAATATCTTTCGTCCTCCAGTGTTGCAAGGATGAGACTGCAGTCATTAAAGGTTCAAAGGCAGAGCGCCACTTTTGTCTGAGATGCGTAATCCGAATCCAGTCAGATCCGAGGCTGAATATATAGGGTTGTGTCCAAGCATGCGTGTGTGTTTTTGTGTGTTAATTTCATGTGTGTACTTTGTGGTAAAGTAAAATATTTTTTTAGTTTGAAAACTGTCTCCTTCATTTAATCAGTGTGTCTCTATACACTTTGCATTAGAGTTGAAGACAAGCTTGACCAAGTGATCTTTTCATTGAACTTCTAATAACACTGAAAATGTGTAGACCTAAGACTATGCACAAACCAGCAACTCCTACAACAGACCTTTTCATCTCTGGTCCTGGGGGGCTGTAACCCCACATCCTCTTTTTCCAATCAAAGACTAATTCAGACCTGGGACACTAGAGGCTGGTTTTGCAGACTCCTATTATGCCTAATCTAGGAGTAGTAAACAATCTCAATCATGTTTTTTGTTTGAACACAATCAGAACAGTATAACACCAAGTCAATTAAAAGTCAGGTATAGGAATCTGTCCAGTTGGGAAGCCTAAGTAATTTTGAATAATTGTCATCCATCCTACATTTTGTTGTTGTGATTTTATCCATGCGAGAGTACCTGCTGGGGTCGCACTGGACCGCCGCTTCTCACTGGAATTGTTTCTCGTTTGTTTTTCGTCCCCTTTTGGTAAATTTTCTCTTATCTGCCGTTTTTGTTTTTCATGTTTTTCTATTTCCTTGGCTTGTTTGTGCAATGACCGGTTAACTATAATAGCTGATAACGTGGAAACTCTGTAACCGTCAACTGCGTTCCTAGCTAGCTAGCTAGGAATGAAACTACCGTCGGTCGACTTCTGTCACGTCACGTCTGCTAACCTCTGGAAGAGCTGGGACTATTATTTACCTACGGATCTTGGCTCCATTTTCATTTGGATTATCCTACTACCTATGGACTGAAATATCACCACCGACTCTTCTCCCAATCCCGGAATTTCACCATCTGTCCTTTTTTCGGCTCCATCACGCTCTAAACCTGATACTCCAAATCCACTACCTGGCTAGCTCCACAGCCTCTCCCCTGAAGGTAACTATCTCTCTCTGGCTATTGTACTGACATCCCGGTCTCCACCTGTTTGTCATCACCTGTGCCCCAGTTATTCTCTCACACACGGAGTAAGTTCCACTCTCTCTTTGTTTTTGTTGTACTGGTGAGGGTGTACCTTCACAGCGTTTTTGACAGCCGGCTCTGGTGCTAGCTGGTGTAGATTGGGTTGGTTTGCCCTGGCCAGGTTTGACCGATATATAGGCGATTAATGAATCTCGCTGCCATGTTTTTTCCAACTTTGCTTCCCCTGCTGTTTCCACTCAGCCCTGGACTACTATGTTTTTTTCCTCCAGTCCCTTCTTTTTACAAATACTATTCTCCCTCCACTCTGGTAACCATTGATAACAACTATCGCCTTCCACCGGAGGTAACTAGGCGTGCTCGTTTACTGGGCATTTTACGCCGACGCCCCTATATTCATCGGGGCTCTCGTCGCAAATGGTCTGTCAGGGCTAACAGTAGTAACAACATACTATCTCTCTGGTCTCACTCTCGCTCCCATCCATATCTATCATCTCGATCTATCAATCACAGCTGCCTTCGCCCCCTTCAATCTACCACCGTCCTCAACCTCAGCTCCACATGCCATTCTACCAACCTCGCTCTTCTGAACACCCGTTCTATGAGTAACAAAGCTCCCCTGCTACATGAACTCATACTGGACAATCACCTGGACTTCCTCTTCTTAACGGAAACATGGCAACATCCTGAGAATTATCTCTCACTGAATCTGGCTACTCCACCTGGTTATAGCTACCTGTGTCAACCCCGCCTCACTGGCCCTGGTGGTGGCCTTGCTGTTCTCCACAAATCGAACTATAAAATAACCAAACTGTCTATTCCTTCATTCCGCTCATTTGAATACATTGCTTATAAATCATCCCATTCCATCACTACTTTACTACTCTACCGTCCACCTAAATCCAATGACTCATTTCTCTCTGAGCTAGCTGAACTACTCACCATTTCAGCATCACTTTCCCCCCGCCTTCTACTGCTTGGTGACATGAAAATCCACGTTGATTCTCCAAACTCCAAACCTACCTCTGAATTCACGGCTCTCCTGGACTGCTTTAATATTACCCAACATGTTAATTTTCCAACCCATATCAAGGGCCACATTCACTATTTCCACTGTCCGACCACAAGGTCCTGAATTTCTCCTTTCGCGCAAACATACCCCGCACTAATAAGAAACGACTAATTTCTTTCCGCAATTTAAAAGCTGTTGACCCCCTGAAACTCTCTGATGCCATCTGCTCTGCCCTTCCCCTGAATCATGCTCCCACTACTCCTGAGGATCTAGCTAACCAGTTCGACACCACTCTGTCTGTCTCCCTCAATCACATGGCCCCACTCCGAACAAAAAACGTTTCCTTCACTTCCTCATCACCCTGGTATACACCTGAGCTCCAGGCCATGAAGCAGCTGGGCCGCCGTCTTGAACGCCGGACCAGATCTGGTTTAACTGTACATGCCGAAGCCTATAAGATCCACGTCTCCATGTATAATGATGCTCTCCATCTTGCCAGGACCTCTTACATCTACAACTCCATCACAACCTCAAACACGAACTCCCGGACTCTGTTTTTCACAGTCAACAAACTACTCCAACCACATAGTGAGACCTCCACGTCCTCTTCTCTGCTTGCTAACTCCTTTCTTCAGTTCTTCAAGGACAAGATCACAGACATCCACTCATCCTTGGCTAATCCTCCTCCGCCCGACCCTTCTTCCACAATTAACTACCTTCCATCTCCAGCCCCTATCCTACAAACCTATCTGCGTGCTTTTACCCCGGTTGATTCAGAATATATCTCCAAAATAATTGTTTTATCTAAAACAACTACCTGTACCCTGGATCCACTTCCTGCATCTCTCATCAAGGCTTGCCTTCCTGCTCTCTGTCCGTACATCACTCAAATAGTCAATCTCTCTCTGTCTCATGGCACCGTCCCCTCAAACTACAAAACTGCTGCAGTCACCCCCATCTTAAAGAAACCTGGTCTTGACCCCAACAATTTTCATAACTTCCGCCCCATCTCCAACCTCCCTTTCATTGCAAAAACCCTCGAAAGGTCTGTTGCCTCTCAACTGCAACACCACCTACTCAACAACAGTTTATTTGAACCCCTTCAGTCTGGCTTCCGACCCCTCCACAGCACCGAAACTGCCCTCCTCAAGGTTGTCAATGACCTCCTCATCTCTGCTGATACTGGTGCCCTTAACATCCTTATCCTCCTCGACCTAAGTGCTGCATTTGACACTGTTAACCATCAGATTCTTCTCACCAGGCTCGAGGCTCTGGGTGTTGAGGGAACTGCTCTCTCCTGGCTACACTCATACCTCACCAACCGTACCCACTTCATCTCCCTCAATGGCCATAATTCTGAATCTGATACTGTCACACAGGGCGTCCCCCAGGGCTCTGTTCTTGGCCCCTTGCTCTTCATCATCTACATCCTCCCCCTTGGTCAGATCCTCCGTCACTTCAAATTAGACTTCCACTGCTATGCCGATGACACTCAAATCTACCTCAGTACCAGATCTCTCACCAATCCACCTTTTGTCCACATTGAATCCTGTCTATCAGCAATAAAACATGGATGCAGCATAACTTTCTAAAGCTCAACAGTGATAAAACGGAACTATTACTCATTGGTACCAAATCCACCCTCACCAAAACTGGCACTTTTTCGCTCAACATTGATGACACAATTGTCTCCCCAACTCCTCACGCACGCAATCTAGGTGTCATTCTGGACTCCTCTCTCAACTTTGATCAACACATTAAACAGACAGTCAAAACCGCCTTCTTTCATCTTCGCAATATTGCCAAGCTGAAGTCCTCCCTCTGAAACCTTAATACATGCACTCATCTCCTCCCGCCTTGACTACTGTAACTCTCTTCTTTCTGGCATCAACTCTTCGTCTCTACATAAACTACAAATGGTCCAAAACTCAGCAGCCAGACTCCTCACCCACACCAAGTCCTGGCAGCACATCACCCCTATCCTCCGGGAACTTCACTGGCTCCCTGTTCCCCAGCGCATCGACTATAAAATTCTTCTTCTCACCTACAAAACCCTTCATCAGCTTGCTCCTCCATACCTCTCTAATCTTATTCGCCAATACCAACCCTCTCGGTCATTGCGCTCTTCAACAGCTGGCAACCTCATTATCCCCCGGTCCACTTCCTCAATCCATCCGTGACTCTGAATCCACTACCATCTTCATCCGTCTCAAGACTCATCTGTTCACACAAGCCTTCCCATAGCCCCTCCCCTTCCCCTCGTTCTTTTCATTATCTGTGTATTGGCTACTCAATTGTAAAGCGTCTTTGGGTCTTTAGAAAAGCGCTATATAAATTCTATGTATTATTATTATTTATTATTATTTTGGTGCAAACGAAAGTGACAACAGGTGCGCTTGGAGAGGCAACAGCAAGACAACCCAGAAAAAGGGAATGGTTTAGCAAGTGGCGGCCACAGACAATTGCTCTCTCCATATTCTTCTTGGCTGATTCTTCTCTAGTTTTGCATTTTGCTAGTGACTTTTTTATTACTCGAAGCATGAGGCAGTACCTGCAGCCCATTCAGGTTGCACAGGAAGTCCAGCTCCTCCAGGATGGCACCTCCATTTGTGCTGTTGCATGAAGGTTTGCTGTGTCTCCCAGTAGTGTCAAGAGCATGGAGGTCATACCCAGAGATGGACCGTTACGAGGAGAGCTGGACAGGGTCGTAGGAGGGCATCAACCCAGCAGCATATGCACTATTGAGTCACGATATTAGTTGCTGTGATGAAATTCATGCAAGTTGAAACAGCTTGTGATTTCAATTGTTGACTTGGAATTTTGGTATTAGTTAGCCCTCAAAATGGTGCAAAGCTATTCATTTGGGCAGTTAGTGTTTACTTGCTTTGAAACCCTATATAACATTTATACCAAATACCAATGAGGATGAATACAATGACAAGTAGAAAGACGTCCACATGTGGTTCAAGGGTAATTGATGTTTTATAAGGTATTTAACTATCTTCCATGAAATCAGCTACCTACCAATAAAGTACATTTTCCCAGAGGATTTTGCTCTCCCTTACTTTGTAAGGAAAGTGTGGAAAGACAAAGGGGAAAGGTGTTGCTGAAAGAGCAGTAGACCAAATACAATCCCATGCTGCTGTGCACATGTTTCGCAGGCACTGGTCCAGACAACTCGACCAAGCAAAGCCACAATGTTTTAATATTTTTTGTATTGACGTTTACTTGTGTACTCATTCTATTGTTATATTGGGTTTATATGAGCAAATAAACACTTAGTGCCCAGATAAACAGTTTTAAACAATGTTGTAATGTGGCCTAACACTTTTTGCACACCGTATTTTGTTAATCGAGACCCGATGTCACGTGTTTCATTGGAACATCCATTATTTATTTGAAGGTTTCAGAACAACTTACTTGAATGAAGACTGGAAACTGAGTGAACCCAACAAACATATGACTGGCTGGCACAGCGGCATCAAGCACAAACCCCCACACCCCAAGTGGGAAAACAGTCAACTTAAATAGGTTCCCCAATCAGAGACAACTGAAAACAGCCGTCTCTAATTGGGGAGCACTAACCAGTCCTATGTAGGTGCCTAGAGGCACCTCTAGTGGTAGGTCCTGGCTGTGAGCCCCGGCACACAAAGATGACCCCAGACAGGACGACACCTGACATGTGATTTAAGTGTTCACTTAATCTTTTCTGTATTAGTCTTTTAAAGCCTCCTATGCACTTCATAGAATGACCATTTCCCTTGCTTTTGTGGTGCAAAAAGAATTAGCTAGTTTGTTTTTACAGATTTCACGTCGTCCCATATGCATTCAGTGGGGTTGAGGTCCGAGCTCAGGAAAGGGCCTTACCCAAACTGTTGCCACAATGTTGGAAGCACCCAATTGTCTCAAGTGTTTTTTTGTCCTGTAGCATAACTCAGTTTTCACCCTATGTGACAGAGAGTGAAGTGTGATGTCCGAGGTACTCCCTTATTGGGAGGAGGGGAGATTGGGGGGGAGACAAATATAACCACAATCATGATTAACATTGCCTTTTAAACAAATCCTCTAACAAAAACATGTTGTCTTGCTGATTTGACCAAATGAAAATGTAACTCGAAAAGCCAAGGAACATGTTGGGTACAATGCTGAACAAGTCTAACGTGTTTATAGTTCTTTACCTTCAGAAAACATGCCAAATAAAGTCTCACGTTGTGTTCGCAATGGGCGTGGGAAACATTCCATTTCACGGTTTCAACTTTAGGGAACACATATGCTATAGATGATACCACAATGTGGCTAATTAGACATCTGACAGATGATAAACCAGCCTTTCAGGTGCAAAAGAGAAACGTAGTTGTTCGCGTAATTGGCCAGTTTGTAAGCAAGCAACAGGTGAGTGGAAAACTTTGAGGAAAAACAGAAAAGTAAATGTGTAGTTATCTTTACCACATACAGGGAAATGTCACAAAAATAAAAACAGATACTACTTTAATCCTGCCCTAAAATCTGTTAGACCTTGTGTGGAGAAATTTGGATTTTGGTTTCCCTGGAAACAGGGAATAATAGTCATTCTAGTCTGGAAACATTTGTACTGAAAAACTTGATCTATGATGGTATGTTTTGTTCACCTCAATAGATTATTCATGCAGGCACCCACACAAAAACATTTAAAGAACTGTATAAAAGTTTGTTATTGTATAGTCCCAAACATTTTTACTAAGTATGAGAAGCATACAAGGCTTCAACATGCAGTGGTCTCTAAAATGTTCCTTTTCAACTTTTTGGAAAAGAAGATAAATATATTGGCAGTCCTCTGGTTTAATCAGTCCCTAATATTACAGTTTAATACCTGTTGCTTAACTTGATTTCAGGGAATTTGTATTGACGTGTCACCAGAGATGTACACATATGTTATGCCACATCACCTTCGATGTACACTATATGGACAAAAGTATTGGGACACCTACAGAAGCTTGTATAGCATCCCATTATAAATCCATAAGGATTGAAATCGAGTTGGACCCGCCTGTGCTGCTATAACAGCTTCCACTCTTCTGGGAAGGATTTCTAAAAGATATGTGTGTGTGTCTGCTGGAACTTTGGCCTATTCTTCCGGAAGCACATTGGTGAAGTCAGCTAGTGATGTAGGACGGGAGGGCCTGGCTCGCAATCTCTGTTCTAATTCATCTCAAAGGTGTTCGATAGGTTTGAGGTCAAGGCTCTGTGCGGGCCGGTCAATTTCTTCCACACCAAATCATCCAACCATGCCTTTGTGGACCTTGCTGGAATGCTGGACCTGAAAAAAAACTATTTTGGGAATTTTCCAAACTGTCTTGGTAAGCTGAGACATTAAAATGTCTCTTCAGTGGAACTAAGGGGTCTTGGTCAACCCCAGAAAAACAAGCATTATCCCTGGCGTTCATTCTCCAGACTGGCTAGGTGCTTGATTTTATTCACCTGTGGTAATAGGTGTCACGGGTGTGGTGAGTTTAGAACCATTTGCAAACATTTTAACTCGTTCGTGAATTTATTTACAAAAACAAAAGAACACGAACTGTAAACGGAGTAAATAAAAATGTGTTAAACCCCATGATGGGACTTTCATTCAAACATGATATCCAGCACCCGGTGACAGAAACAAAGGACATATAAACACACACACAAATTACAGAGTGCAAAACGGTGCGCGTAGTGTCCAAAGTGACCAAAGTGTTCTTCAAAAATAAAAGTGCACCCAAAAGGAAGTCGAAAATGACCTTTCCACCTATTTCTCTCTCCTTTTGGCCGTTTCTCCTCTCTCCACCATCACAAATTCAATTTGCCTTTTTTAAAAGCTGGCGACGTTCTCCAATTTCAATCGGACTCAATTGAAATAACACACTGTACCGTGTCCTTATCGTCTCGCCTCCCACTTTCACCAGATATCATTATTATCACTGACTCTGCCCTAGGAGGATTGACTCATGTTCTCGATTACGCTCAGACTACAAGCCAAATCACACCCTTTCCCCATTTTTTACTGGAACCCTATAGGCTGTGGTCAAAAGTAACTGTAGTGAGAAGGATGTAATTTGGGACTCACCCTCAGTTAGTAGGGACTCACAGATGCTGAGAGTCCCTGAATATGACAGGATCCTATTCAGAATACTAAATTGCCTCCACATAAAACACAATGAAGACCTGTTCTCCATTCAGAAAGGCCACCAGTGGCCCGGGGCCGGCATTAACATTATCCCAAAATATAAACCTTATCTAACTGCGGTAATAGAAGAGGCCAAATGGGGAAGTGCTTCTGTACTCCCTACTACAAGAAGTACTGAAGGAGAATTATTCACAATTTCATTTTATCAAGGAACATTTTTATTTGGGTAGGGGCTTGGTGCCTGAGTCATGATTAGTTGGAATTTGCAAATTCAAATATCAAAGTTTTTGACAATGTGCTTGACATTGTACAATTATTGGCCACACGCACACACATACAGTACTTATTAGTGCCCAAGCTTCCACATGCACACACTTGTAATCGTAATCACATCAAGTCTGGCAATTTATTGTAATATGGATGTTTTTCTGTCTGGCCCGGCTCTAGCACACACACACACACACACACCCACATAAATTGCTTTTCTTCTATATATAGATATAGTTCATAGCTTGGGCCACTGGACTAAGATCAGGAGGATGAATCACAAAGACTCTGGGCCAGGAACCACTTGGTCAGCTATTGGATTTGTTGGGAAATCATTATCAATCTTTTAGTGTGAGAGAGTTTTTATAGTTCTTTAATAATACATATACACTACATTAAGAGAGCCCTGCCCACACACCCCCATCCCCCATAAAATACATGGTCTGCTGCAACAAAGTTCTACACCTACATCTACCACCATATACAAATGTACTTCTCAACGCATATTACAATTGGACCTCAGAACCCTCTTTTCCAACCACACAGACAAGTCCCCAAACCCCCTCATACAAGTCAACACAGTACACAGGACCATACTTTATGGTCCAGGCGAGAGGTACTAACCATTTCCCCAACTACCTTCACACAGGTATATTATCTGGTGGTGGGATGCCGAGTCCTCCCTACATCCACCCAATCAAACTACATCCACCCGGATCTCCGGCCAAGACATACTGTTTGACATACTTCCCCAACAGGTGCCCCCTACCCCAGTCTCTGGGGCCATTTATATTGAGAGTCAACCGTAGAAAGCGTAGAAAGAACCATAGTGGCAGCCATAAGATCAGGACCCAAACAAACTTCCCTCTTCTTCTCCGGAAAAGCTACCAACTAATTTGGTATGATGAATTGAATAAAAAATTCAGGATAGTAGCTCTAGAAATCATGCAAAAAAATCGAACCTAAAGAAAAACAAAAACAGGCTCTCCAAACAGCCACCTCCAAAACTCCTCACACCCTCAAACTACCAGCATGAAAGAGAGAGTGAGAGAAAGAATTGTAGCAGAATGAAACACAGGTCTTGCACTTTATACCTAGAACCGCTAGGCTTTTCAGACCCCCAGTACCCGCCAGAGCCCAAATCCATTTGGTGTCATTAGAATAAGAATCTGCTTTATTGCCAAGTAAGTACTCAGGAACGCCTACTGCTTTTATAACATTTGCTGTCAGAGTGTAGCTGTGAACCAGGGTTTGTCAAAGTTATAACACACTGGTGCATGATGGTATACAGCAGTCCTCACAGAAGCTGATGTATAACGTCACAGCCTCTGTGATCTCAGCCAGACTGTTAGTAGTCCTGAAAACATCCCAGTCAGTATAGTCTAATCATGCCCACAGATCCTCCACAACCGCTATGTCCTCACAGCAGGTTTACAGAGCTTTAATTTCTGCCTGTATGCAGGAATCAGGTGGACAATGATGTGGTCAGAGTGACCCAGTGCAGCGCGGGGGTTAGCATGGCACCACATGGCACCACATGGCACCACATGTCACCACTGACTGTAGTGTAGCTGTGATCCAGAATGTTTTCCTCTCTGGTCGGGCATTTCATTACTTGTCTGTATTTGGGGAGATCATGGCTGAGGTTATCTTTGTTAAAGTCGCAGAGGGCAATAACTAAGGAGTCTGCTCCACACCCAGTATCTGGTCAGCATGCGCTGCACCTCCTAAACCTTGGCCTGCGGTGGAATGTAAACACTGACCAGAATGAATAAATCAAACTCATGGGGGGAGAAGAAGGGTCTACAGTTGATGTAGAATGATTCCAGATCAGGAGTACAGTGCTGTTGAATCACTGTCACATCATTACACCACCCACTGCTAATGTAAATACAGATCCCTACACTTTTCGTTTTGCTGGGGAGTACTGTGTCACGATCCGCTCTAAAAAGTTGGAAGCCTGCCAGCTACAGCGCAGAGTCTGTTATAAACCTCCGTAAAACATAAAACTGAAGATGAATAAGAGTCTTTGTCCTCTCGTGCCAGTAGCTGAAGTTCATCCTGTTTGTTGCACTGCGAATGCCCATTGGTGAGAATTCTACCAGAGAATCGTGTACTATTTCCAAGTTTGTGGAGACGCACAGGCTCGCTGGAATGTTTCCCTCTCCTCTGGCCTTTAACTGCATGAACAAAGGTGAGGGCAGCTTTGAGTAGAATGTCCAAAATTTCCACTGATGTTAGTAGGAACGTTGGGAAAAACTGCCGCAGCGCCATCTTTTTCACATCTTTTTCCCTATTAACATGCACATCTCATCTGCAGCATCACCATCCAGCCAGAGCATCAGTTTATCTACTGAGTTGTTACAAACTATATAGAACATTCAGCCCCCTGGCGGACGGGTGTCCTAAGCGAAGCTTTTGCCTAGGGCCGCCCCTACCAAAATGAGTTCAAAATGAATTATATACATTTGATCTTTTCTCGGGGGTAATCATCCATTCATCCACTGACGTCATTGTTATTTATGTAAACAATTTCAAAGAATGATTTACAGCTGTGGCCAAACATTTTGAGTATGACACAAGTATTGGTTTACACAAAGTTTGCTGCTGCAGTGTTTTTTTATCTTTTTGTCTGAGGTTACTGTGGTATACTGAAGTATAATTACAAGCATTTCAATTGTCAAAGGCAATTATTGACAATTACATTAAGTACATGCAAAAAGTATTTGCAGAAAAAATGATGTATGGGTATACTGACATCCAAAGGCAGAGTGTCGTAACTACGATTTTGGTCGAAATTTTGTTGAATCAAAATATTTTGACATAAAATAAAACAATGTTGCTCCGTTTTCGAGATATAAGGGTATAATAATTGCAGTATCTACAAAATCGGTCATTAAACTAAGGCATACGTGTATAGATTTGCCTGTCTGGCTTGGTATTGTCCTGAGTTCTGTGTAGATATGGTCAATTGGGGGGGAAATATTACACATAACATAACATATT
This sequence comes from Novumbra hubbsi, assembly GCA_016801125.1. Lineage (NCBI taxonomy): Eukaryota > Metazoa > Chordata > Actinopteri > Esociformes > Umbridae > Novumbra > Novumbra hubbsi. The sequence continues at coordinate 1,096 of JACXGK010002227.1, read as the reverse complement.
AAATACTTCATATTTATATAAAGTATAAATATATATTATATATAAATATAATTATATTTATATATAATACTTTATATGTTATGAACTGTATTTCCACTCATCTACCTACTACACAATAGGCTGGACAATCCAAAAACTTCATGCCATTTTTCTCAGATTCACTGAAGGCGTAATTACGAGGCTTTGGCTTTTTAGGGCAGTATAGTTAGGTGTATTTAGGTAAGTATAGATGTACAAAATATGTGTATGGATGCAATTGACTATTGACTTAAGGGACTTGAGTGACAATCACTTTAAAAATGGTTCATCCTCCAACCCTTCCCATTATGAGTCCTGAAGTGTGGCCAGTGTAGAGGGCTGGTTAGCCAAAGACAGGCACAGTTGCGCTGTGATACTGGGACAACCTAAGACAGGCACAGCCGTGCATCCGGTCACATAACACATGCTTTAAGCACTTACTTGCACACTTACTGACAGGGTAGGGTGCCTTCGAAGCATTAAGACAATCATGCTCGCCAGGCCTGTGAAGGAAGTTGGAATAGAAAGTCAAGAGTAAGTGGAAATGAAGTAAGAGCCCATGTCCACGAATGCTGAACCTGTCAGGCCTTCTATGGTTGTGGGCATTGGCAGCAAGTGCCGGAATGTTGTGTCAGGTCAGTACAGTCAAACTATCTAATGCTGTTTTGCACAATTCTAGGTGTTATTTGTTGAGTGTCTGGGTATGCTTAGGCAGGCATAAAAAAAGTATTTGATACACTTCCGATTTTGCAGGTTTTCCTACTTACACAGCATGTAGGGGTCTGTAATTTTAATCATAGTTACACTTCAACTGTGAGAGACGGAATCTAAAACAAAAATCCAGAACATCACATTGTATGATTTTTCAGTAATTAATTAGCATTTTATTGCATGACATAAGTATTTGATCACCTACCAACCAGTAAGAATTCCGGCACTCACAGACCTGTTAGGTTTTCTTTAAGAAGCCCTCCTGTTCTCCACTAATTACCTGTATTAACTGCACCTGTTTGAACTTGTTACCTGTAGAAAATACACCTGTCCACACACTCAATCAAACCGACTCCAACCTCTAGAC